>JAQQZY010000023.1:6736205-6747646 GCA_030068375.1 Ostorhinchus rueppellii
CCCCTGGCCCCACCCAGAGTCTATGTTTTCCTTTGTTGGACCAATAGACAATTTTTATTGAATGAAGTGCCTACTCCGCCTCCCGAAAGATTGTGAAATAAATACATATATAACTTGTGACTGCTTTCTTTTATATTTCTTGTATAACAGTACTTTAAATTAGTGTAGTAAGAGTACAGTAGTAATTATTTTACATAATCCTACTTGCAATACTTAAGTACATAAAAATGTGAATACTTTAGTACTTTCACTTAAGTATGATGTTTAAACAACACTTTAACTTTTATTCAAGTCAGTTTTTTTGATATAGCACTTGTACTTCTACTCCACTCCTCTACTCCAGTACTTCATACATCTCTGGTTATTAGTACTTTAGGTAAAGCTCCATGGAGGGGCAAGTACTACCCATATAGTGTCAAACTCGAACACTGGGTGGCGGTATCTTAAAACAAATCCTCTACGGAACCGGAAGTACCTCCGTGAAATTGTGATGTCATTTCCGATAGGTAGAAATATATTTTTCTATCTGCCATTGTAGTCCAGTATGCTAACCGAACATAATTGTGTTGACGTTATTTTACAATAATATTCATTACTGGCTGGCTTTGATATTCATTTTACTTTTCAGAAGTAGGAGAGTGAAATATTCCTGCTACCGGTAAGTATTTTTCTCGTGACATTTTTATGATTTTAGAGCTTAAAATTGTTCGCTATGTCAAAGAATGTAGCCACTGTGCTCAGCTCTGTTTATCTGACATATTTCCATATAATGGAGTTTTTCTTGTAACTGTGACAACAGACTGACTATATAAGAGACTAGTTTAACAACGCTCTGTATTTACGAGAGAGGAATTTGTCGTTTGATTAATTATGTAGTCATGTAGAAGTGTTTACTGTGTGGGTGGGGCTATTGGTGAAAACAGATGATGTGTTAAATTATCTAAGTCTGTATTGTCAAGTTTCCTTTCATTTTCGTTTGGTCTTGATGGAAAATGTGTTTAAAATAAAACTACAAATGCGTTGTTTCCACAGATTGTCCAGTAAGGAAAAGCCTTACAGAGCAGCATCATGTCTGCAGACCTGGACCTGTCCCCTCCTGAGGTTCCTGAGCCCACATTCCTCGAGAGCATACTGCGCTATGGGCTGTTTCTCGGTGCCATCTTCCAGCTCATCTGCATTCTGGCTGTGATCTTCCCCACATCCAAGGGGCATGAACAAGTAAGTAGTCCTCAAGGGAATAGAGAGGCAGGCAGGAACTTTTGCATGGTAATCAGTTGATATGTTGCATTTGTGTTATGTCATTTTCAGTCTGCAGATATTATTATAAATTTGCTGAATATTAAAGCCCCCATGTGTATGGTGATATTTTGGATTGAGAAGCACTTTGAAGCCTTTTTAATTTTTACATTTCACCACCTTGTCAAACATTTGAGGAAACACAGGTGATGAGTAAGGCAAAAAACTGAGCCATTTTTGTAAAAAAAAAATAAATAAATAATAATAATAATAATAATAATATAGGCATTTATTTTAGGAAGGTGTCAATATTTACTTATGTGACATTATAATATCTGTGTTGACTTCCCTACAGTGCAATAGCCTGACCAGCCATCTGTCTTTCTCAATGAGAAATCTGTCTGGAATTGTGGGGTTTGAATCCAAATATGAAGGCGGGATTAACAGGCGCTGAGTAAACCAACCACAGATAAGATGGATGTGATGCTTTTGTCAGAGAAATTTAAGAGTACAGGGTGTAATCTATAATTCAGTCCTTATTTTTGAATAAATTAAACAAATGACAACAGCTGTAAAGAGATTTGTGGACTTGGAACTGCCTTTAACTCGTGACAAAAAGAAGTTGGTGCATATGACACACTGCGAAACACCCACCCCCCAGACTTGTGATTGGTTGGTATAGAATGAATTGTGCATATTTCACAGCGACTGGCCCAGTTCCAGACTGCTTTCTCTGTATTGAATGCACTGAGAAAGCCGGATGGCTGGCCATGCTAACATGGATTGGTTGACACCGAGTGGAGATAGATAATGTACTTTTTAATTCATTAATTAATTAATGAATTTATGTATTTATTATTATTATTATTATTATTATTATTATTATTATTATTATTATAGATTGGATAACTATAGTGCTCTTTAAGCCATCATTATTCATTGTTCATTCACTCACACACTGGTGGTGGCAAGGTACGTAGCCTGCCCCAGGACAGGTCCACAGAACAGTGGCTGCCTCTCCAACCAACATCAAACAGTGACATTTGAGACAAGGTAGATGATATGTCTTGCCCAGGGACACAATGGCACGACTAGGAGAGGGATTTGAACCACCAACCTTCTGTTATTTGGCCAACCAGCACTACCACCTGAGCTGGTAGTTTTAATTTTTATGTTTGGATAGTCACTTGTAAATGAGTTGTCTATGCATTGTCATAGATGACCATTCACTAATTACTAGGGTTGCAACAGTACTCTGGAAAACTATGTACTGTTTGGTATGCCCTGCATGGGACAATCCACACTTATGAACCATGTTTTTTTTAGCTTCTACAATTGATTTTGCATTGTGGTGTTGTATACTGATTTACAGGCCACTGTGTGTGTGTGCCCATTCAGGTAGGCGAAAGCCCGCCCCCTCAAGTTAGTTTCCAATTACTGTTGTGCCTGCACACAGGCCACTCCTCTGTCAAGTCTCACCTGTGCAGTAACTACACACGTGAGCATGGCCTGTACCTCTTTCTCTCTCTCTCTTGCTCTGGACATGCATGCATGTGAGCATGTAGCGCGAGGCTGCCCCACTCCTCAGTGAGAAACAGCGGACAGAGAAGTGACTTTAGACTCAATACACATCCAAGTCCTGCAGGGGTCCACTTTTCTAAACCCACACCTGCCCATCCCACATAACCTGACTCACTACAAGTATTTTTTTTAAAAAATGTCTAATCCACACCATACCCGCAAACATTAAACCCGCATCCCGACCCAACCCTTTGATTAAATGCCTTGTCTATGCTGTAACTCACTTTTAAGTACCCATGGGTACCTCACAAAAAAAAAAAAACTGTTCTCATTATGCACAAAACATGCACCGAAACCAAAAACCTGTACCATTGTACCTGTACTAAAACAATATAAATTTGCACCAAATTAAGCTTCTCTACTGTCTTACTATTTATACATCATAGATTGTTGGAATGATGGACCTTCTTTTCCCCAGATACCTGTTTTGTTTTTTTAGAATATGACAGTGATAACAGCTGAACGGTTTTTGTTTAAAATTTTAATAACCCATTAGATGAAGATGCCCCTTTGCTGTCTCTGTTGATAATCTTAATTTACTTTTTTTTGCACATTTTGACTATTTGTAATTTAACCATAAAAATGTGTTTACAAGACATTATATAAAGCATATTGTCTATATAAATATAAAAGTGGCATGATGCGATACTGTGGTGCATCACTGTCACATCTGGATAAAAGACAAGACTGAAGTTTCCAAAACATCTGTATTTTGGCAAAGGTACAAGCAACATTGGCAAGCATTTGCAACAGTTTCATTGTTTTAACTGTCTATTATGTGTCATGTCTTTCTTCTGAATTTTTAAGATTGTGCTAACATCACATTTTGTCGGATTCATTGTCTCAAGAATTAATTTAAGTGGTGTAAGTGTTGGTTATGTCCATGAAGACAGAGCCACAAAGGGTTACGCTCACAATCTCCCTAATACCAGCTGTCAGGAGACATTATTTATAGGCAAAAGCAATTAAATCCACTCTCTAATTATTCTATTCTCAGACATTGTTATCAGATGCACTGATTCCTCTCCACAGTATGTCGCCTTTTCATCACTTTAATGCAGACTGCTGTCTTTATTTTCTGCCAGAACATTACGAAAGCCCGCGCTTACAGAATCTCCTAGAGCATAAGTAAAGAGCGGAAACATGTTTGAATTTCTTTTGTGTGATATGTTAATGTTCATATTTTTAAAGGAACTTAACTACTGAGATAATTGCATCTGAAAGCCTATAATAAAGGTATAATAAAGTCACTGTGAAAAATGTTTAATTTATGGTTATTAGCCTTGTCACATACTGTATCAAACACAAACAGCAAATATATTACCCAGCAACAGCTCAGAGATTTATTTACCTTGTCAGTTTTATGTCATAGATTTTAAAGTCATATGACAGTGAGTCAGATTGTTGTTGAACCAGAGTGCATTGAGTGTTTTGTGTATTTTCTCTACAGGAGGAGACTGAATACACTGACAACAAGGCCGCAGAACAGATGAAGAAATCTAAAGGACCTGCACCTCAGATTAGACAAAAACCAAAGAAAGAGAGCAAAAAGAAGCGATAGATCCTTATGTCCATGTTGGTGTGTGTGACTGTGTGCATATTCATGAGTGAGTCATTATAAGCAGTTATCACTACAGGTGTTTCAAACACTAATGTCAACAATAGAAGTTGGTTTGAATTTAGGACACTTAACATTCAACCATAAACGCTGGTCACATTTATTGCAGTATTACTCTTTGACTGACTTCATATAGCCATGTGGGAATTATTTAGCATTTTCTGTTTTGTTTATACCAATATGAAATGTTTTTGTAATCAAAATAGACAACTAAATAATGTATGTATGTGTTACCATTAGCTCTCCATTCACGGGTAAAATGGCTCAGAATGATATTATGTTTTCTCTTTATCCATTGTATTCATTTTATATGATAAAATTCATCTGCTAATATTTTCTGCCACTACAATGGACCCTCTTCACATTTTTTAACTAACTGCGAAAGATTAAAATACTCATTGTACATTAAAAGAGGTGTTGTGTTTTTTAATCTACCACAGCTGACTGAGGAGAATTCAAGGATGAATTAAATTAAAACTGACTGACAACAGAGGAAGTGCAGAGACATAAAAGAATCAGGAAAAACAAGATAAATCATTTTAAAACAGGTTATTCTGAATAAAGAAATGTGTTGACTATGACAAAAGCTGAACAAATGGGGAAACGTGTTTATATTGTCAATGTGTATGCTTGTGTAGAACTGTAACAGTATAATGTTTGAACATATTCTGAAATATTTTTTTACAATTTACATACTGTTTCATAATTTTTTTTGTAAAGAAAATAGATGCAGCATTTCCTTGCATACCAAAATGACAAATACCAGTCTACTCTCAAAAATATACACTCATCATCAATCTGCCTAAGACATACTGTCACTTATTGGTCAAAAGCAAGGCTGGTTAGGATCAGATCTGATATTGACCCTATGTGACAGCTGTAACACTGACTCAGCTACACTATCACATATGTTGTGGAGTTGCCCTAAGTTATTTGAGTTTTCGGATTCAGTCTTTGCTTTCCTGTCCAGAGCTTTAGAAGTTTGTTTTGAACCGTCTCCAGTTCTTAGCATTTTTGGAGTAACACCTGAAGAACTTGGCATAGGCAACTGGGGTGAAACAGTTATAGCATTTGCAACACTACTTCCCAGGCGCATTATATTAATGAAATGGAAACTCAAATCCCCACCTACATTCAAACACTGGATTAATGATGTCATGCACGATCTGATACTTGAAGAAATTCGGTATCATATACAGAGTAATAACCTTAAATTCTGTTACATCTGGGAACCTGTCCTTAGTTGAAAAGATGGATTCTAACAACATTGTAATGATATAAATCCTACTGCGGTCCTCATCTCTTTATTTACTTCTATATTTCTCATTATTGTCTTTTTCTCATTTTAATGTCTATCTGTAGCAATGTGAAGTATAATTCTGTACGATATAATATGTATCACTTTGACTGCTGGGAATCTGTTATGATTTTTTTTTTTTCTTTTAAAGCGGTGATGCGATAGGGCTGGGTGGGTTGAGGTTTGTTGTATGTTTGTCTTATGCCAAAATACAACAAAAAGACTTCAGTTTAAAAAGATGACAAATATATTTAAACGTAAACGAGATATTTAATATACCATGTGTCGTCCTGCACATAAATTACACAATCGCTTTCAATATAACGTTAACCTCGTAACATAAATTACATACATTTTTTTCAGGTGACAGCTAATGATGAAAAACGAAGCAGCAGTGTCAGGAGAGAAAAGTTATGCAAGTATAACAATTTGGCCATAAATATGACTAGATGCAAACGAAATGTAACTTATGTACAGACGAGTATTTTTGTTGCAACGTAGGAAATGCACATTAGTACAGTGTTTATTTAAAAGAAGAGTAAGAATGGGAGGAGGGGGTTATAGAAAAATGTTCACTTAATCCTCCTAGGTCGTATTGTATTTGTACTATAAAACAGGTCTCAAATCGTGACTCTAAATAACACTAGTGGACGTAAACCCGGGGGTGTTCTCGTGGCCGCCGACGCCTCTGATGTTACCGCGTCCACTTTACGCGACACAACGTGAATCCTGACACCACCACCACCGCTGCGTAAAGAGCGTAAATCCATCCTCGATGCGTTCTCGAGTTTCGTCAGTGATGCACTATCCCGTACCGTTCCCTCTACGAGGCGAATCTTCCCACTCCACACCACTTCTTCTTCGTCGCATGAATCCGCCGCTACGTCGGCTCCTGTGACCGAAGAGGCGGCTTCTCCTTCCCCCCCCCTCGGCCGGCTGTAGGTCCGGCCCACCGCCGGCAGCTGTGCCCTCTGCTCCTCCAGCCAGTCCCCGTTATGACCTCCTCCTCGCGCTGCGATTCTGCCGAAATCCACTAAATGGGATTCGTGGCTGGCCCGAGGTTTCCACAGCAACTGTCCATCCGCTTCTACCACTTCTCTAATGAGGACAGACATTCGGATTTAACACGGTTCCTCGCTGCGCGTCTCCGCTTTTTGGGCTGAATCTCAAGACGCGTCAAAGGTGAGTGAATTAAAACGTGTGACGTTTTAACGCCAGAGATGGAAAATCTGTGCTAGTGTGTAACAAGCGCTGCTTTTGGCTCGTTACTGCGTATTTTCCTACACGGATGCTTTACACACAGCGCGTTTTTGCTCTCGCAGACTTGTATTTCATTGTTGCACAGGCCAGTCAGTCAGTCAGTCAGTCAGTGGTGGCCACTGGGTCCGTGTCAGGGCTGTTGACGATTTACTACACCCCACAGAAAACGCAACGCCGGCCAGAGAATAAAATGTCCTATTTTGTGTCTTTTTTTCACGAGCAAATTAAAGGAAAATGTGTAGAGGAAGCGACTGCGCCGAGAAAATAAGGCAAACAATTCCTGTGGATTCAAAATGGAGCTGAACCAGCACCTGTTTTGATTCATCAGGCCTCGTATGTATGGGAGCCGGAGCCTCCGACGGCAGCGGCTTTGTCGCCTTTTACCCCCTGGTCCCCATTCACAAATCCATGTTTACGTGCACTTATGTGGATCAGTTTGGCAAGATAGGCCGGTGGATGTTTATTGATTTAGTTTATTTGCAATACCTCTTCCTGTAGCAAAGACGTTATCCCTGTGACAGCTGTTTACTCCTGTAGGCAGACACCACCACCACCACCCCTTGTTTCTTTGAAAGCAGCCCTGCTGACAACTGGTGTTAAATCCCGTGGAAATAGTATTTTAATTATGTGGTTAATTTGTTTGCGGTGGATTTTTTGACGGGGGGGTGGCTTTGGACATGTTCCAGTCAATTTGCATAGGACAGTGGGTTCGTCTTTGTAATGGATGGGAAACCTCAACATGGGATTTATACCTGTGGTAGAAGACATGAAATGTTTGTCTGATCAGGAAACTGCTCTTTGTGTGAACATCCAGAGAATATGGATTTGGATACTTGAAGGGGTTCCTAGAATCTAAGAGTTGCATGTACTACAAGTCACTTAGTAGGTTTACATTGGCTTTAACCCTTTAAACCCTAAGCCTACAATGGTCTGTTTGGACTTTTTGTCTTATTTTGGCAATAAAAATGTTAGAAAATATGCTGTGAGACAGTTAATTTTCCCATGATTCCAGGTCACTTTTTTCATATTTTTCTAAATCTAGCAATCATTTACAATGTACTGCATTTTATAATACTGCTAAAACAGCTTGTTGTCTCGCTTGTAGTCCAGGCCTGAGTAAAATTCCTGTAATGACCCAATAAAACCTATAAAGCGCATCATCTCAGGTTTCAGAAACCATTGGAATTTTTCCAATTGCACAGTCAAAGAGTTCCAGCCATCCAAACTGTGTATGCAGGGTGTGTCAGCTATGATACGTCAGATTTTAAAGAGTTAATGGCTTCTAATGTTACTGTTTTACAAAATGCATATATCAAGATGCACATTAAAACTGTAAAATCAGCTGTAGTCTCTATATTGGGTCAATTGTGGAGAGACGCTACCTATTAAAAATGGATTGTCATTAGTTTAAAAGTAAACTGTGGAATAGTAGAGTTAATCAACTGCCAGGAGTATGGTACTTCAGGAATGAAATGGCATTCATGTCCCTCTTCCCCACCCTTTGCCTTCCGTCTCTGAATTAATCATGCCGTACCAGCCATTCTTCCCAGCCTGGATCACTCGCCAGCAGCCAGATCCACGAGTCAAAGATGGACAGAGAACTGAAGTGGATTTTATCAGCCGAGTGACAATCCCCCTGTCTCTTTCTCTGTTCTCATTTTGAGACAGGACAAGCAGACACGGGCACAGACTTACTGAGGTGTGTGAGGTCACAATAACATTTAGGGAAAAGAGAACAGAAAGAAAAGATCTGATTCAAGCTTTTACAAAATCACCACAAGACTGAGGATACGTCTCTGTCAGCTGATCAGTTCATCTCTAGCTCATATATGTGATCTGTGTATGTGGACTCCAGTACATAGCAGGATGAGACAGCGATGCTAATGTGCACGTTTCCTCTTGTTTTGATCTAGAGGAAGCTCGGCTGCCCCCTCCTCCTCCTCCTCCTTCTTCTTTCTCCTCCCCACGGCAAACTGTAATTTTCCCGTTTGAACACAGGCTTGAGCTCCTTCACCCTCTGCAGCACAGTGCCAACTGTTACCGTCCGTTGTGACTCACTGAGGTTTGTCGTGGCCAAATGTGCTAATAGGCTTGACCAGAAATGAGCAGCTAGAGCTCTTTGCATCAGGTGAAAGACTACAAATGCTATACATAGGAAAGGTTCAACATTGATGCAGATGGAACCTGTGGAAAATATGTGGAGACCTGTCAGCAGTAACAGTGGCCAAACACATATATGTGACGCCAAAATGTTCATTAATGAATGACTGAACATGGCAACAAAGCATTTACAGTAGGAGTGTGATATAAACCATGACACAGGGATATGCAATATCCTGATATAAAACCTGTATCAATAACAGAAATGCATATTGTTTCATATTATGAAGTATTTTTATATGATGAGGCACACATTTTTTTGCCATTTGGGCACAGTATGGAGACAAGTTGTATGAGCATTCCAAATGGAAAAAAAAAAAAAAATCAAATGTAGGGAACTCAATGCTTATTTCAACGTAGGGCTGGGCAATATGGGGAAAAAAATCATATCATGATAATATTTTTCATGTCAGACAATATCAATATGTATCAATATAGATCAAATGACTAATTTTGTTAAGTTAAATTTTCCGTTACTCATAAGTTCAATGTGAAGACATCAGGTTATTTTTTATTTAAATATGATTTATTTTCAGTCAGAGGTTGAACATGATAGATGTGCTGAACATTATAAAGCCGTTTCAGATAAATAAAGCAGGTCCATATATTTAAAACTAAACTAAAAGTCTGACCAGCAGACAAAAGCTTTCAGGTTTTACAAGAATGGAAACAAAACAGACCATCTTCACCAAACAGCACCAGGGGTATAGATGTGGGGGTGTGTTCCATAACTACTGTAACTGCCATTAACAGAAAGTGAAACATAACATGCTTTGAACATCTGACTCCCGGCTTCTTTCCCTGTGTTGTACGCTGTTGAACTGAACTGGTTCGCACCCTACTTTTCAGTAACCTGGTCGCCTGAGTTTTCGGTCAGATTTTCTCCCCAGGGAACACTCTTTACCTCCCGCTGCTCTTCCACCTGTGCTGTGTGCGTCAACCTAACTTGAGTGTCTCTAACGTAATTGGTTCGGTGCAGCGCTGCTTAATAATGAATGGATGTTCTTATGTCTGTCAAAACATGGCTGAATGAATTCTATCAAAATTGTATCAAGCATGCCTCATATTTCTAACAAGGAAACGTTATTTTGTGATGTATGTCATTATCGTTTTATCACCTAGCCCCATTTCAATCAATTTCCTAACTTGAATTACAAAGCATTTAGTATTATGAAGTATTATATACCATTAACATGATCTAAAATGATATATTTCACAAAAGTAGACTCACCCACCTTTTCTATGTAACTCACCATGGTATCAGTGATTCTGTATTTGGATACAAAGATTTTTATTTTGTCAATTCACTAGATGCGAAGGACATAGAGAATCTCTCACCTTGTAAATAAAAAAAAAGCCATGCAAAAACATTTAAAAGGTAAAAACAGAATAAGAATAAATAGGTGGTATAAAGAATAAACTATAATAATAGAATATGATGTCTAAAATGGCAATGGTTATGAGGTGAATAATGGATCAGAACAGCATCAGATATGACAGCAACAGCAGCGGGGATGACAATAATGCAATATTTGTTATAAATTTGGATACTTTAAATACATTACTGCTTCTTTCCCACTGACAGTTAACTGACAGCAGTCCTTCGATGGGGTTTCCATTGTATGAGAGCAGGGACCAGCAGATCCTATCAAATACTATTTCTAGTATCATCTTTACTAAGGTTCCAAGTGAGTCCAAACAGTAGTAAATATGGCATAAAATCATGCAGGTCACAGATTGGTCAGTCCAGAAATGATGCTGCATCAATACATATACACGTGTCGTGATGTTGCAATGTGGGACGTCAGAGGCCAAGCTAGTGGGAAATCTCTGAAAACACTGGATTTTTGCATAGGTTCAATCTTGCTAAGTCAACCATGCATTTGATTCTAAACAGCTGTATTCTTCCCTGAAAACATGTTAATACAACATGTTTTTTTTAATGTGTTTTTAATTCTCTGTCATTGCTGTCAGAGCTGGAGTTGGTAATGATAGTTTACACTGTGTTGCTATGACAGCCAGCCGTGGTAGTGGTGGAGAACTTTACCTGCAGTGGAAATGCAGATAAAGTACCAAAGAAGAAAAAATACAAAAAAGGGAAAAGGTGTTTATTTTTTGTGTTATGATGTCACAAATTTAGTCAAATGTGATGAAATAACATGCAAAAAAAAAAAAAAAAAAAATGGAATGAGTGCAACCTTTACTTCTTTAAAAGTGCAGTATGTAACATTACATTAAATGAAAAAGTCACCTTAATCTTTTTTTTTTTTTATTTCAAATGTGTGAATG
>JAQQZY010000023.1:6747746-6761156 GCA_030068375.1 Ostorhinchus rueppellii
TTACATGGAAAACACGTCTCTACTAACGAAATTTTCTACTTACGAAACTACTTCTGGAACGGATTAATTTCGTAAGTTGAGGTACCACTGTATTTACAAATAGCATTAGCATTGCTTTCAGGTTAGCTAACATTACTTTCAGCTCTTTCATTAGAGTGCAATGAGTTTACTTCATAAATGAGATGTGAATGAAGCTGTAACAACTCCCATAATACATTCTTCTATATTTATCATTTTCTTTTTAACGTGTGTTGGATTTGCACTGTATTTGATTGAGACTGCTGAAAAAGATGCTGCTAAATTGTTGCCCATTGTGTTGTACACTCAAAGATCTGACCATATCTTGTGTTGTTTTTTGTTTTTGTTTTTTTTCAATGAGAACTGCAGAAATGAGACACTGCAGCTTTAATTAAGACCACTCATATATGTAGCATTAATATATAGCATGTTTAAGTGTCATGTCAATTGTGGGAATTTGCACCTTTTGAATCATTCCTGTGTGACTACAAAGTAAACAGCTGTAAGATAACACCATAGGTTTTGAGGGCACGTGAAGGCCATTTGTTCTTATTTTCTGATCCACTGTGCATCTTTTAATTGTCAGAATGCCTATCATATTTACTGAAAATTAAACTGTGCTTCTAACCAGGTTATCTTGTCTCTTTTCAGCCAGTGGGCCACCCTGCTCCTCCTGTCCTCCGCCTGTAATGATAACGCTTAAAATTAGGTCTAAAAAACACACGTCCACACTGGATAACATAGTTGTCCGCACCTTCATTCTTAATATAAATGCTCGCTTTGTTGCACACTTTCTGCCTCTCACTTGTCCTGCTGGGAGAAAACGATGTGCAAATCATCTCTACAAAGGCTGACCTAAAATAAGGAACAAGGGGAGATCATTTATTATTGTAAACCAAACAGTGTTGCTTTTTTTGAGAAGTGGACTCTATAAAGTGGATGATAAAAACAGGACAGCGGTGTTCATTTTATTATCGTTATTATAAAGGATCCGCTCTGTGTTTGTTCGTCCAGGTGAGAGTGCGATGAGGAGAGGTTTCAGAGTGTGAGGCCATGGGCTGCACCTCGGCCAAGCAGGTGTCGGCCGTGCCCAACGACGAGGAGGGACGCGGCAAGGCCTACAGCAATGGAGACCTCTTCACCGGTCAGTACACACACACACCAACACACATGGACGTCAATAAAAGCTTCACAGCTCCATTTCACTCCGTTAATTGCTCAGCGTGGACCCATTGCTCTGGCTGCCCTCTCTATATATTCTCTTCATTATAGCCAATAGTCCCCTGGCACAGCGTTAAGTTCTCCATTTCAGACAATAACTGTCAACACCGCCGTTTTATTGGAGTCATCCGTGTGGACGGGACATGTAAAAGAGAGGAAGTAACCAGTTATTGTCTAGTCTTTGGAAACGATGAGAAAACAAAACAAAGAAAACCTGAAGCAACGATGAAGAGATTAGAAAGAAATGACAGATGTCTGGAATTGAAAGAGAAACGTCAAGGCTTTTGTTCTGCTTTCCTTTTGATCATTGCACCATAGTGCAGTGTTTTGGAAACTTTTTTTTTCTTTTTCCTGGGGACCCACTTTTTAAAAATGACACACTATCACGTCCCAGTTCACAACTGAATGAGGGAATTTGTGCATAAATTAAGAATTCTGATGATTCTTACTGCAGTTTCTGCTTCTTTAATATGGTTTAGGTAGAGCATTCATTTTAAGCGCAGTAGAGGGGATGAGCTCATTGATCCAACCCTGGGGAATCTGTAGTGTTTACAGCAGCCAAATACAAAAAAACAGAATGCACAAAGACAGCCAGAAACATTTGAGAGTGAAACAGGAAATAGAAAATAATCCATTTATATTACTTGTTCTGTACATACATGTACATATTATTTACACATTTATAATATAGTTGCACATGATGTCGGTACTGTACATTTGAGAAACAGAAACTTTTCATGTTTCGCAAATCAAATACACACTGAATACTTAATAAATACTATTTCCTTGCATCAGTGCAGCTTTTCATACTGCATTCAGTGTTATGTAAAGGAGGGATTTTTTTTTTTTTTTTTGTAATGGAATTCTGCATTTTCAAACATTTCCCTGTAGTCTACATAAACTGTAAATGCTCTGCTTGGGTCTGAATTCTTCATTAATTCAACTCCACAGGTCCATCTTTAACCCTATTTCTAAGTAATGACACCAGAAAGGTCATTTTGACCTCTGGCCCTTTAAATGCAAATTGGACACTTCATGCCCCGCCCCCTCCAGGTTGTTTGCTGTGCTGCTCTGTCCCATTCAACCAACAAGTGAACATTTTAGGTAATCGGATCAAAGTTTGGACATATTTTCAGTTTTTACTACAACCGCTGCTGCTGATAATTATGTCGTACTCGGAGAAATGTTCGTCCGAAGTCTGAACCTTAAATGTGCAAATGTCATGACAGGACTAGTTACAGACGTAACAAATTAAGCAGGAATTGAAACGAGTAGTAGAAATCCACTAGATTTTTGCCAAAATAAATATAAAGATAACTTTGCAGCACCTGGAGGGTTCAAATCAAACTATTAGGGTCCAAATACACAAATAAATGGACCAAAGACTAATAAAAGTGAGTTTAGCTAAATATGACCTCTTTCAAAAAAAAATCCTCCATGTGATTTTTTTTTTTTTGTTTTTGTTTTTTTGTTATCAAAGTAGTTGTTGAAACCAAGTGTTGCAGCTCTAATGATACATGTGTAGCTGTAGTTGAAGCACAATAGAACACATGAATATTAAGATTAGCCCATGCACCTTTAACACACAGTGGTGACAGTGGTGAGTCCAACTGGCACTGGAGTCTGTTTAGAGCACCAGCATGTTTTAATTAGGGATGCACCCATACCACTTTTTTACAGATCAAGAACAAGTACTCACATTTGAGTACTTGCTGATACCGAGTATCAATAGGAGTATTTATTTATCCCATTCCAGTTCTTAGTTCCTTTTGAAAATGTGCTTTATTTTGGTTGTCATTAGCCTGACTGGAACAAAGTGCTGCTACTGACATTTAATGTTAGACTGAGCATTTCTCAATCCACCAGAGGGCGCTGCTCTTAATTAACCATACTGGACAAATACCACGAAAAGTAAAATTTTATGAAGAAGAACAAAGTCAGTAATAACAAACATGGAAATGACAGAGGATATCGATACTAGTCCAGAGTTGATACGATGTTGTATGTGGATACTAATATTGCTGCGTTTCCACTGGTTAGGTTTAAAAGTGAAGCTTCAGGAGGTAGGGAAAAGATAAACAAGTTTTAATTTTTATTTTCACTTGTGTGGGCAGTTGTCTGCACTGCTCCTTACTCCCATAGTATTATAAGTAGGACATAAACTGTGTCTTTAACGTTACTTACAGTCAGCGTTACTTTTGTCACTGTCATTTATTTTGAAAAATCTCCACACTGCTGATATTACTCCTCCACCACATACCTGCTGCACTTAACCGTGAATGTCACACTGTCATACGCGGTCTTAGTGCGGTTATATCAAGGTATTTTTATGAGTATGAGTACAAGTACTCACACTCGTTATCGGGTCCGATACCAGTATCGGGTATCGGTGCATCCCTAATTTTAATATGTATATCAGTACTTGACTGGAGTGTTTGCAATAGAAAATAATCCAAAGCATTTCCTTATGAATATTTTGTCCATTGCTGTGTTTACAGCATCTATTCCTCCTTGGGGCTTGAATCATTTTTACATTGTATCATTTAATAAAATAAGAGTGGTTCATAGTTGAAGAGTGAATGACTTCTCCATCAGGCATGTGGAGACATGCACACATAATGTACCAGATAAATAAAACAAAAGTGTGGCCTTTTTATTTAGTTATTTGTAGGCCGGATTTAAGCAGAAATGCAGATAAAAATGGAACTGTTTGCATTCTGATGGAAGGTGTTTCAGAGCGGTGTTTATAAACCTACATTCCTTTTTGGCATTCACTGTCTCCTTTACTTCCCTGCTCTTTCCTTGTAGTATTCCTCTCTCACACCCATGTTTGCTTAAGTCCAGAGTGTTTTATAGATTTTGTAAACCTCAGTCAACAGTGACTGAGAGAAAGACGCAGATTGTTGATAAATGTATGGAGGATAAAGTGTTTCAACATTATTGTGGCTCTGAGGTAAACACCAGTCAGAGGTGCCTGTGAATGAAGCCTCTATTCTCCATGATTCATGTCCAGTCTCCAAAGCCTCTTTTCCCACATGCAGGCACATTGAACCTGAATGTATCGTCGCTTTTCTGACACTGAACCACATGGTGAACAACTTCATTTATCTCCCATCATTAAAGAAGTGCTGCTCACACTACTGTACTTAACACTTGAATTAGATTTCGATGCTGAAATGGGGGACAAAGGTAAATGGAGCTTATTTGCCCTCCACCCCATCCTCCTCTTCATCTTCCTCCTCCTCTCCTGCTGCTCAGGTGCCTCTTGTAGCACAGTGCATTCTCATTTTGGAATGGATCTTTTAGCATTTTATCCTCTTTCACTTAATTATTCAGCTTTTTTCATCTCTTCCAACTTTAATAATTGACTTCTTTGTGTGTGTTTTCTGCCCTTTATCCACTATATCTTCCTCCCCCCTTCATTCCCCTTTTAGTTTACATCACAGCGTTGCACGATTATTGGTTTTCGAGTGCTTTGTTACCATATTAGGAAAAGGTGTGAGGCTTGTCCATGGTGCTAGCTCTGTTGTTTACGTTCTGTACACAGGCTGAAAGACTTTCAAGGATATTCTTGTGTAATAGACAGAACCCGTGGGACACAATGTGACTTCTCAGGGACATGGATTCTGTCAATACTGTATTGAATGATGACAAAGACGTCTCTTCATCCACACATTTAGAGCTAAAATATGCAGCTGTGCTAAGGTTTAAGTACATGCTGGTTTAATCCATTAGTGATACATGTGTCATTGGGCTGAGCAATGAATGGAAATGTTCAAAGTGGATGTTTTTGATAAATGTATCGCAATGCTCTGTGCTGCCATAGAACAGTAAATCTTATTGTTCAGATGTAAGGGAACGTGTTTGTTTGATTAAAGACCTCAGTCATCATTGTTTTTGTTTTTTTGTTTTTTATCTTATTCAGCTCTAATGCAATTTTAAAGCTGAGGATGTGATGGCTGTAATGCAGTGTTGTCAAAAATTCTGCGGTTGTTTGTTTTAAGTCTTTTCAGTAGTTATTGGACACATTTATTTAACACACAGTATGCATCTTCTACTGCTAAAGGTTTCCCAGTCAAAACCGTAGCAAAACAGGTAGTTTGCTGTTGTGCAGTACAGCAGGATCATGGACGCTGCTGCTTTCAGCACCACTGCACACGAAACTCTCACCTGACAACTTACAGACAAAATAATGTATTGGAGCTTTATTCACTTTTATATTTAGTGACATATTCACACTGTGGCTTTACATTCTGACATCGCTTTAGCTAATGTTAATAATGATGTGACCTCATGGACAGGTGACCAAACAAAAAGTGACATTTTTTTTTTTTTTATAGTACTGTGCAAAAGTGTAAGGGAGTGTTTCGCTTTGTTGTTTTTGCAGGGTTTCAGTGGGCATGTGCCTTTATTTCCAACAAGAAATATGCAAGAGATATCTCAAGGACAAGTTTATTTATATAGCACATATAAAACCACGCACAGTGCCCAAAGTTCTGTTCAAAGTTATGATAAAAATACAAGATGTGCGTATATGTGCACAGTATTGAAACACACACATAAATCAGAACCGAACAGTTCCTACAGGTAAAGTCAGTATTTAATGTGACTTTCATTTGGGATAAGCACATCTTCAACTGTCTTAGGTTGACCAGATGTTTTCTTAAATAATCTTGTGCATTATTAGACACTTTCAGAATTGTCCCAGAGGCTTTCATGGCCTTGTATCCTTTTCTCTGTCTACATGATCCCATACTGTACTACCTCTACAATATTCAGATTTTTTTTCTGAAATACATGATCACACACACAATATTTTTACGATAGCTACATTAATATTTCAAAAGGCCGTTTGTTTCATTCAGTTGTTTTGCTCTTTGGAATATTGTGACCTTGGCATGTAAAGGGTTAACAGTATTAAAAACTGGGTAGTTTCTTTCTAGTGTCAACCTCTTTGCTAAAACAATATGCACTATGTGTACGTTTGCAATATATGAACATCAGCAGTCGCAAGGGTGTCAGTATCTATTACTTTAAAAATATGAAACACCACTGATATGTGAAAACTTGAGAAACACTGACGGTGAAATATAACACACAAGCCTAATTTTGTAGTGAGGAATTACTAATCTTGGTTTTTGCAATTTAGACATTCCTCACCATTTTCAGAGAAGAAAACATCTTTAATTTGTATTTTGTAGCAGTAATTTATTCTAATGTAAATTCACAATTTAAGAAATAGGCCTTGTCATTTTCTAAGTATGTTAATGCAGATACGTCACAATAATAACTTTAACTCTTTGGACTCTGTAGCACAATACGTTGCTGTTTCAGGTTAGGCGTGATTAAGTATGTGCTCTTATCAGTCCACTTTGTTCATGTTTTGCCCCAAAATCCTTCACTGACGCCTCCACCGTCCCTTCAAATCAAACGGTCCACTCTGAACACAGCTCGCACAACGCTGTCCATCACCTGTGGGTCTTTCTCTGTGTGACTCAGGGTTGCACTGTAGGATACGATAACCTCCTGGTGTGCCAGATTACATCCTGGCAGGAGTCAAATCAAAGCTACGCCTCACCGTACATGTGAGCTTGAAACGTCCCGTGACTGTGTACTGTGACACACACTGGGCAGCTTATACACCCACACATCCCCACAGTGGGATCCTTTATAATTCCCATACCTGTGTAATTATGTTATGCATGCACATTACACTTAAAACACCCACTAAGCCTCAGCTGTCCATGCAGTATACAACAACCACCCACACATTCTTTTTACAGCTACTGCTAGTTCCTTCCTCCTTGTCTGTTAATAACCCTGTGTGTCCTGCCTATCAGACTGACAAGTGTGGTGGAAACACTCCCACAGATACATGCATGTGTTGGAAAAAGGATGTGAGACCCAACTGTGGCTGGGTGTTAGTGTGTGATAGAGCCTCATTTCCCAAGGAACAGCTGCTCGCATACGTACACACACACACACACAATGCATATACACTCTGTCTGGAACTCAAAGTGCCTCTACTCACAAAGGAACAAGGCTGTTTCATGTGTGTATGACTGTCTCTGTTTCAGCCAGCCTGAAATAGCCAGTCTCACAGTGAGTCACTCTGAAAAGCCCTGAAGTGGGGATTGGACTTTTTGTGTATGAACGCAGCACTCTTAACTTTCTGCAGGTGCTCTTCTCTGTCTGAGCATGTTTGTCTTTGTCTGTGCTCATCATGACGGTACAACTTGTTGCATTTATCAGGCCCGCTTTGTATCTTGTGTTATCACTATTTTACTTATTTTTTCTCTAGTTTTATGATTTCATGTACAGCACTTTGGCCAACAGTAAAGTTTTTAAAGTGCTCTTTAAATAATGTTGGTATGTTATAGTATTATATATTCAGTAATGATTAGAAAGGGGAATATAATGGCACAATTATCTTACAGAAGATAAAACTGCTTTTGTCCTCAACAAGTCACCAGTATTCAGTATTAGGTGTCGGTTTCATTACCCACTGCTTCTCTGTATAAAGCTCTGTTTCTTGTATTGATTCATAAGAGATTGAATCAACAGATGGATATGACCTTGAATGGAAGTGTGTTGACTGCCTCAAGGTGTCCTTGAGGATTTGCATGGTAAACTGTTCTAACTGAACCTGGAATAGCTCCAAGGATACTCGGTGGTGGATTAGGAGAGTAAACTTGAATGTGAGTCTCACAGCACACTGCTTTCAGAAAGGTGAATGAATAGAAACTGAAACGGGGTCAGTTCCTGTCCCTGAATGGGAAGGGACTTTACATTTTATATTTAAAATCAATCTCACTTAATAGACAGTGTTATGGTTTTTTTTTTTTATTAATTAAATGTTAATTGTATGTTTTGAATATTATTTGAGGTTCATGGTTATTGTGAGGTTTCTATTATTTTGTCTAGTTAAGTGGTGGTTCATGTGGGTGTGAGGAACAGAACACTTCAAGTCCTCTGGGACTTCCTGCATCCTTACTCATCACTGGCTCTCATCCCAGGTCTGCACATGGGGGCGGGCAAGAGCAAGCCCAAGGAGCCGGGCCAGCGCTCCATGAGCCTGGATGGTACCATCGGTACAGGCTCTGACAGCGGGCACTTCCACCACCTGGGCCCCGCCCAGCAGACCCAAACCCCCAACAGGAGCCCTGCAGTGGGGACAGGCAGACGGGGACATCAGGGGCAGCACCAGCATGCCCCAACAAACACTCCTGAACTCGCTCTGTTCGGAGGTGTGGATCACACTGGCACCATCACTTCGCCTCAGAGGGGACCCCTGTCAGGTGAGTAGAGTGCTGTGGACATTTCACTCCTTGTGTTTTATCTCTGAGTTTAATATTATTTAAGGCATAACTCATATTACAAACATTGCGTCTAAGCATTCGTGAATTACCAAATGAGGGATGAGGAAATGAATATCACTCAGATGTACATTTAATATAAAGCTATTTGGTGCCATTTCCTGTTTTGGTACAGTGACTTCCCAAAGTCTCTGCTTGCTCTAAGAAGACCAGAAGGTAACTACTTCTTCGAGCATCTTCGAGCACATTGAAAAAAGATCTAACTACGATATAAAAACAGCACAACTTGCTTGATCTGACCCTCCTACTTCCATTAGCACACTAAGTGCACTATGTTGTTACTCATATAATGTGTGCATTTAGGAGTAGCATCTCAAGTCCAACACAGGTTTTCTGTACTCTCCGGAAATGATCATAAGAGTCTTTGTAAATGCCAGTTGCAGCTGAGTGAAGCATTATCACCAACATTTGACCAGTATTGTCATCCACTAAAATATCCACTGGCTTATTTGTCCGCTTGACATAAATCAATTCAAGTGAACATGTTTTTACTTTTATGTCAAATTGTGTCATTATTTACACTGAGGATGTGCTGTAGTAGAAGCAACCTTCACTACATTTTGGTTCCCATCACTTACCTCCACACATTCGTCAGTGTTTGTCCTTTTAACTACATAGCCAAGATGGTGACCACTGAGAGTGAGAAGTGTCCAGTGCACATTCTCCTATTTGACTGTTATGGGTTCAGTGTCACGTTTAAGCCCACAGTGCTTTATTGTTGTCTGATTACTTTTCTGTTGCTCTATATGACTTATCATAGAGGCGGGAGACAGTATTGGGCCATCTATCTTTATATGTAGACTTTTGATTTGGACAGACACGAGCAGAAAGGTTATCAAATTCTGATGTCTGGGGTGAGTGTATTTTAACAGTTGCATGTAAAATGACCTGAGAATGAATTTTCAGTTTGAGACCAGTTATGACTCAGTCAACCACTACTTGGAGAAACTGGAAAAACTAGGCAACGATTGACACTGAGTCACATTTCTGTTTAAAAGTTTTGTCATTTGGAAGCTGTGTCTTTGCACTTCCATTCGTCAAACAGACTTAAAACCTTCCCATTGGTTCTGAAGTCTGTTGTGACAAACTCTGCAGATTTTCCTTGACATTAAGCTGTAATGTGTCTAGACAGTCCAGATGGTTAGGTTAATGTGGCCCCGTTCAGAGAATGCAGGGCTGCTGGTGTATTAGGAATTGTTCTGCTGGCTGCCGGCTCCCATGCATGTAATGAGCCGATCGATAGCTGCCGAGAGAGTTCCCAGGTTTACACCACAGTTCATTAAAAGGTAGGGCAAGAAAGCTGCAGACACAGACGCTGAGAAAATAGAAAGCTGCTGATATGATGGCATTGTCCTTCACAGATGATCAGTCACCGGTGGTTTAAATGTCAATATTTTCCATTAGATGTTGGCGCAAGAGCAAAAGGACTTTAGATTCATAGTTTGTAGCTGGACACACCAAATTATCACCAATACCATTATGAAACTTTAGATTACCAAAGTGAATATTGTTGGCCTCATAACATAACTGCCTAAGTCATGCACTACATGGACAAAAGTATTGGGACACCTTGGATTCATGTGTTAATTTTCTAACAGGAGTCTGGGATACAAATCAATAATGACAAAACTCATAACACAGTTTTATATTGGGATAAATATCATTGCAGTGGTTAGTTTTGTTTAATTTGTTAGCTTTGCTTCCAGAATATCTCAAAGATGGTTTTTACTTAATTTATCTCGAAATTCATTATCATTATTTAATTCAAGACTATGATAAATGTTCTACCTCTAAATTTCTAAAACATTTTCCATGCTCTGACTGTAAATAATCATTTTCTACCACAACTCACCATCTGTTTTCTTCACATCACACCTTAAATGAAAAATCTCCCATTAAACTGTAAGGAAATGTTGATTTTTAAAAACTATATGGACAAAAAAATTGGAATGTATCATGGCTGTCCTGTTCATGCTGATTCGAGGTAAAAAACAAAACAAAACAAAAAAAATCCATATTAATAATGATCAATATGATATTTACCACAATATAAAACTATATTAATACATTTGTCATCATTGTGTTGTATCCCAGACCCCTGTCAGAGAAGAATCACCTGAATTTGACGTGTCCCAATACTTTTGACCAAAGAGTGTACTGTATGACTTACTGTAGGCAATTATGTAATGAGGCTAATGATAAGTAAAGGGAAGTACCATTTATAACACTGTTTTATTACTTTATTACACTGTTCCCTAAATTCCTATTTCTGTGTGTGTGTTGTTTGTTGCAGGAGGCGTCACTACATTTGTGGCGCTGTATGACTATGAGTCACGGACAGCGTCTGATCTGACCTTTAGGAAAGGCGATAGGCTCCAGATTGTCAACAACACGTAAGAAATGACAATGATCTGTTTCTCTCTCTCTCCCACCACACATTGACAAATATGTAGATGAACACAGTCAGAAGCGCACATGTGAGTGTGAGCAAATGTGCATCTGAATGAGACTTAAGCATCAGAGCTAGTAACTGCAGAGGGATCCAGACATCACAGTCCACCCCATCTGTTGACTAAAACAATGTTTTACTAATATAATCTGGTCCTCTTTGGCAACTGTTATCATCATTTATGGGAGATTTACAGTCATGTTCCATTCTTCCACATAGATAATGTCTCAGAAATGAACATTATTCTCACACAGGTGTTCGAAGTCAGAACAATGGTGTTTCTTTTTTTCTTTTCCTATGAGCTCTTTCCATAATTTCCTGCCATATGTCTGCTGCTGTTCTTTATCTATAGTCTGGCACTACATGGTAGGGCTGAGAAGTGCAATTAATTCAGGCCTCATCTACATTATAGAGCGGTTTTACACGGGAGACTTTGAACATACATTAATAATACATTTGATTTCTTGGATTGTGTCGGGAACTCTTCCAGGAATCTTTAAAGATATGGGGATTTGATCATTTATGGAAAGTTAATGGGTGATAGATTCACAGCTTACTACTGTCGAATATTTTTTCTACAAATTTCTCTGACATTAAAAGTGCCACCCTACTGCGTAGTCCCACAGCGTACGCAGCTCCTCCGCTCCTGTCTGTGCTGTGCTGCTTGCCTTGCTGTGCCTCCTTGCTGTGTTTTGATGTGTCTGCTGTGTCTGTTATCTCTCCCCCTCTCTTTCTTTCTCATGCTCCATGGTTTCTCCTAGGAAAAAGTACAGCTTCAGGTCAGTAATACTTAATGCAGTTAAAAAAAAAAAAAAATCTAACGCAGTCTTTTGTTCACAGTCCCTTTTCTGCTGCATGACTTTGTCTGCTAGTGTAACTGCAGTTGTTTTGATGTAGACTACTTTGCTTAGAAGGTAACGCACATGCCTTATATTAAAAGCCATTTCAGCACAGGGATTTCAAGTGGAACAAAAGGTTACGTACGTCTGTCCATTTCCTCTCTTAATGTTTTTCTTCACATCACTTTGTGCACTTCTAGGTGTGGGATGAGATGCATATTTTTTGAAAGCGTGTCTATTTTTTTTTTTTCCCCATGGCCTAGAAAAGAACATTGTGTGAATATTTCAGTGTCTAATAGAGAGATTTTTTCACAAAGATATGCCTAGTGACGTCTTGATATGAGGACCTTATCCGAGACACCCTGTGCTGCAGATAGCATGGTATTTAAAGGATGAGACGGGTGGTATTCTGTGTTTTTTCCTGCTAAGAAATGGTGTGAAAAAGACCCATAATCAAAATAGCTTATGATATTATTATGCCAAATTCTAGCATATTTCAGTATTTATTTCCCAGTCAGATATTCCATATTATTTTGTGATTAAGACATAATGGATATGCAGATATTATTCAAGTTTTGCCAATATTCTTCGGATATGTATACCGTACTCTCAGAATATGTGTCTCATATGGGGTTTTTACCATTTTTTTTACAACATACCTGATTGCGGTAAGTTCTATGTGTTGTAATCGAACTAACCAGCTTACAGTTTGCAAGTCTGTTGTAAGAGGATACAAAGAAAAGGACTGTTAGGAGACGCACCTACTTTTAAAGATTGTCACCCTTGTCTTTTCAAGAAGATGGTTAAAGGAATGAAAGTAGGAAGCTGTTTTCACATAGTTGAATCAATTCTCCACTGGTGGAAATTCCTACTTTGACGTAGAAGTAAAATTCCACAAGTGGCTCCAACCACTTTTCCACATTAAGTAAGGGCATCAGTTATCGACCTATGCACAGATGCATGTAAACAGGAATAGTAGAGAAATATTAACCCTTTAGGTACTGGAGTTTTTGGGGGGTTTTTTAATACTTGATATCAAGATTTAAAAAAGCTTTAATTTGGAGGTGGATAACGGCATACTGAAAGTGACATGATTGGAGTAAATTTAGTCATCTTATTTGCATATTGTGACATCACAGGGCAGTGGCTGTATTAGATTGGTAAACTTTCAGTTAAATTGAACATAGTTACATGGAAGTTTTCTTTGTGTTTTTGGATTTTTATCATCTTGTCCTTAAAATAAATGAACTTAAACATTAGTAGAAAGTAAAATGCAGTATGTCTCAGTAGCTTTTAAGCCATGGATAGCCAATCTGTCCTAATCTACCAAAAGAAAAAAAACAAACTTTATTTACATAAATGAACTTTCCTTAAAGGTGCCATGGCATGGTGGTATTCTGGCGCTGTCTACAGGTTTGTAGAGGCGTCAGAATGTTATATCCGCGGGCTTTCTCAAAATGAGTCAGGAAAACGCACAGGAGGCCTCTGCGGAAAATTTCCCAGCTCA
>JAQQZY010000023.1:6782909-6793666 GCA_030068375.1 Ostorhinchus rueppellii
TGTGTGTGTGTGTGTGTGTGTGTGTGTGTGTGTGTGTGTGTGTGTGTGTGTGTGTGTGTGTGTGTGTGTATGAATGTGTGTGTTTTGTGTGTAACTGGCTGTTGTTTTTCCCATCTGCTGAGCCGGAGTGCAAGTCATTTATCTCAGTTATCCAGACAGTGTCAGAGCTCCATCTGTGAAAACAGTAAACACACTGACTCACACTCTCTAAGTGACTGCCATTGATACCAGACGAGAGAGCACTGCAGGTACACACAGGGATATAGTATGTCTGCGCGCACACACACACACACACACACACACACACACACACACACACACACAGGGCTACAGTTACTGTTTGTTTTTATCTCATTACCATGACAGAAGCATGGCAACCCTAGAGAGAAGTTGGATAATAGCAGTGTTTTGTCTTTTTTTCTTCAGTTAATGGTCTAGGTTGCTCCCCGCCTTTAATGATCCCTTTTTTCTTTACATACACACACAGTGTAGATGAAGATATCAGAACTGTCGACTGCTTGATGATCTATTACAACAAAATGACTCCCTTATTTTGAGAAGTCCTTGGTGACATGCCAGTGCAGACAGAGGCAGTGGTGGAGGAGCAATTCAGGTCTTTTATTTCAGTAAAAGCTCCATAACATGCAAAGGTGCTGCATGAAAAACCTTACTGTCTGCATTATATTAGTGGCAAATTATGGTTAAAGCATCAGAGGTATGAGTTAAGCTCCTCTGACTGATAGAACATTATTCAAGACATAATTATATTATTAATACAGAAGCATCAGTGTTTTCGCAGCACGTAACTACTTCATTTACAGTTTTATGTAGAATCAGCTCCACTCAGTGACAGTTATTCCACAGTGTTAGATGGACTATACCTCTGTGGTAGATGGGCCATGCACCATATAACCTTTCTGCTTTTAACTGGTCACATGTATGCCATCATTCAACACATTTCATTTTCTCAGTAAACACTGAAATAGCAAAATCTGCTTTTAGTTTTTCTGCTGCCTTTACCTGGAACATTTAACAAAAGAGTCTCTGAAAACATAAATGCTACACGTCAATTTTAACCTATGATTAACAACCACTTTCTTTTTTAGTGAAATTAGTGGAAAAAAAACAACAAACCAGGTGACACAAGACAAGCATAAACAAAGCATACATACAGAACAGAACAAACTCAAACGAACAATATCATAGACCTTCCACTGCCATGCAGAAAGACATTCTCCTGTTGGGTTCAGGAAAGGGCTGTATGATGGAAGACAAACATTTATCAAACTCTGGCTGATATTGAACCACTCCTGTATCTGGACATTGTCCCAAACCACAACATAGACAGAATCTTCTGCCTCTCAGGTTGTTTTCATCCATTGTTGGTGTCCGGTGAACTCTGAACTGATTTATATCATGTGCAGTTGGTTTGAAAACAGTGTGTCCAGCTTTGATTGGTTGTGTCTACTTGTTGTTTTTGTCTATTTGTGTTGAACATTTGTTTCCTGTTTCCACAATTTTGTATCTCATGTGCACCACAGAGAGAAATGTGTTTTAGAGAGTGGGACTGTGTGTAGAGCTGTGAAAAAAGTGTGTTATAGGTGTAAGCACTCTGTCGAAGAATCAGAATCAGCTTAAGGTTGTGCCAAAAGAGTAACTGATTTGATAAATGACTTTGCACAACTGAGTAGCTGAGTCAGAGAATGGGTTTTAGTGTTTTAGAAATCAGAAAAAACTGTAATCTTGCCTCATTTTGTGATCTTGATATCACTGAAAAATAGTTTTATAATGAATAAATATACAGGGACACCACATAAATTTGACAGTTCATCACATGATTAATGAGAAAGGGAAGAAGACTTGAAGTCCTGCTGTTTTTTCAGACTCTTGACTCTTTGGACTTTTATTTTTTTAAACATTGGATGATTTCAGACATTA
Source organism: Ostorhinchus rueppellii (assembly GCA_030068375.1). NCBI lineage: Eukaryota > Metazoa > Chordata > Actinopteri > Kurtiformes > Apogonidae > Ostorhinchus > Ostorhinchus rueppellii. The sequence goes on from JAQQZY010000023.1 coordinate 6,784,848, forward strand.
AGCGATCTGAAATATTCAGAGACGAGAATTATTATTTGCTGAAGCTGCTGACAACTCATAAAAACCTGAAATATGAGCTTGACTACACATTGCCTCATGTAAGTTGTTGATCGGGAAAAGTATTCTTTATGTTAAATCTTCATCTTAAAAGTAATTTAAACTGACAAATAATGCAGTGAAGTTCATCATTTTCTTCTGCTCTCTTCACTCTAAGATATCACATCACTTCTTTTTTGCAATTTCCTTTTCTCCCCCTCCAGTTCCTCTCTGCCTCTACTTAGAAATTCCCTGTTTGAGGGTAGGACTTACTCCAGGAGGTGGAAACTGACCCACATGTTCTCCATCATCAGCCAACTTCAAACACAAGAAGGATCACTCAGCTACGTGTATGAACTATCCATTCAGTTTCTTCTGTGCTCCACTGCTCCTAATGATTCTTGCAGACTCAGACAGATATGCGGTGCACAGTTTCCTGAATAGAAACAGGAGATTCTTTTTGATATCAGAGGATGAGCAGGTGTGCAGACGCCCCCCAACTTTAATCAGTCTTCTTTTGTTGTGAAATGCTGCTTGGTGTTGACAGAGACCTTCGGAGCCCAACCTGCATGACTGCCTCACAGGTTTCCTGCCAAGTTGCCACAGGTTATGGAGCTCTTTGTGGCACGAAGCTACACCCCACGTAGCTGTTACTGATATCAGTCGCCTTGGCAGGAGAAAGGACACCTGAGGCGCAGTTCTGACTTGCAGGAGGAGCTGCATCAGGACAGTTTTGATACGCATGAAAACCTTTGCACACATCTTCAAAAGATATGAAAAAATGTCCCATATTTTACAGTGTTTTGATGTTGAATGAGACAAGGATTTTATCAGTTTAGATGTTTTTCTAAGAGTTACCTCACACCTTTTTTTCCCACCATCTCCGTTTGGTTTTAGTAGTTTGATGGGGGGAAAAAAAGCAAGGTAGCCTTTGTGTTTGCGATAATCTGTTTGCTGTGTTGCCAAGTAAATTCAGCCTGCTTTTCTTTCTTATTTGCAGTATGTTTGTGGACTAATGGCATGAAAGAATTTGTAATCACAGGTTTTTAGAGATTCCACAAGTAATCTGCTCAATGCATCATTCCTTTCATCTCATCATCCTTCCCCCTTTCTTCTTTTTTTCTCCTTTTCTTACCATTTGCCTCCCTGTCTTTGTTTTTTTTTCTCAGTCTTTCAAATTGCTTCTTCTGCAGCTCATAAGTCTTCCTTCTTTTTGTCAGCTCTCCTCCCCTTAGTAACACATTGTCACATTGCTCTTTCCCACTATTACTCCTTCTTCCTCCTCACTTATAACTCAACACACACTCTTCCATCTTACCTGTCTCCTTAATCTTTCTTTATCTTTTTCCCTTCTATCTTCCTGTATTATCTCAGATTTTTACATCTTGCTCCTACATTTATGTTTCGGGCTTTGGTGAGATCGTCCACTTCTTACCCGCTCCCTCCAGTGTTATCCATCATCCTCTATTGGTCCATTCATCACACAGCCAGAACGCTATTGGTTCATTCATCAAGTAGCCAGCAGCCCCACAGCTGCAGACAGCAACCAGCGTACAGGCCCAGGAATGTACAGGCTCACAGTTTGGCCCCTAATGTTGCACGGCACTTGAAACTGTGCAATAAATATCATGGAAAACTTTTCCTGAGGCAAGAACCCTGATAGAGATTACAATAAAGTGCTTGATGTTTAGAGATAATATTCTAAACTGTGAAATTCTTGCAAAGCTAAATTACTTTTCTATTTTACAAGAGCAGTGAATAGACAGAAAGGTGTGTCTGATGCGTTTTTCAGATGGAAACATAACACATTCATGTTTTGCAAAGAGTGGCATTTATTTATCTGTTTTGATACCACAGTCACTAAAATGTATTTGTTTTCTGAACCCACTTTATCCTCACAAGGGGCATGGGGGTCACTGGAGCCTATCCCAGCTACTTATGGGCAAAGGTGGGGTACACCCTGGACATGGCACTAGTTCATCACAGGGCTGATGTATAGAGACAAACAATCACTCTCACACCTATGGACAATTTAAATTAACCGATTAACCTATCAGTGCATGTGTTTGGATTGTGGGGGGAAGCTGGAGTACACAGAGAGGACCCACGCAAACACAAGGAGAACATGCAGACTCCACACAGAAAGGTCCCACCGTCAACTGGTGCTGGAATCAAACCCAGGACCTTCTTGCTGTGAGGCACAAGTGCTATCCACTGCACCACCATGCCACCTAGTCACCAAAATACCAAGTGATTTTGAAATCTAATAAAACACCTTAATGTTTGTGGAAATTTGGCTTGAACTGAAGTTTCCTGTGATGAACTGGAAACATGGATCCACTAGAGGAATAAGTGAAAAATGAAAGATGCATTTTCAGAAAATGAACGTGTAAGTGTCATTGAATGAGTTTTATGTAGCATTTCTACTTTAAAAGAGAAAAAATGCATTTAAGTATCATTAATGTATTTAGAATAAAGTTCTGAAATTATGTCAAAGATGTCAGTGTCCTTTGCTGTAGACATGAACTGAATTTAGTCACAGACATGGGTTGGCATTTGAGTCTGAATGCATGTAAATACTAAAGGGTGAGGAAAAGTAACACCAAGACTGAGATCTGGACAATAACTGTTAAGAAACAACTTGAGTCAAACAAAGTAACTGAAACAAATAGAAGCACTGCCACTGGACACAGGTCTAAATGAAAATAATGGACTTTCTTCTACACTGGTGAGTTTATGAGGCTTATGAAGGTATAAAGCTATTAATGATATTATCTAATTTCTAACATTGTTTGGGGAAATTCAAAATGGGTCATTGGTGCAGCCACTGGCAACATAAACTGTGAGGAAAATGGTTGTGATCTGTGGTTTCACGGTGGCTGTTTTCTGTCTAAACGCACATGTAAGCTAACAGTCCCTTTGTCCTTTGAAATCCCTCTTGGGCGATAGAATACTAACTGGAAGTGTAACCTTGTCGTTGCTTAACAGCGGTCACTGATTGTGACTAATTGTTTTCCATTCTTCTTCCAACATTACAGATACCTCTAAGGACAGTAAGTTGTTGGTCATAATGTTCTATAAAGGGTGACAGATGTAAATGATAAATCTGTTATAATCCACAATGTTTACATCTTGTACAGTTCTAATACAGACACTCATAAGAGAAAGTCTCATGCTAAAACCTCATGATAGACACAACTCCGCGAGATTTAAAAGGAAAAACAACATGGCACTGGAAAATGGAGCACGTTCCTGCAAACTCAATGGATTTTGGTAGATTTTAGCAATATTATAGGGGTAAAATAGGAAAAATTTGAAAATGAGTATAAGAGTGCTGAGCTAGCAGTACCCTGGCGCAGCGCTGTTGTTCCATTGTCTGGGGAGAACCCTGGCTTGTAATGCAGGTGGAGCTGAAATCCCAGCAGAGACTCCACAGGTCACCTGGGCTGGGGGCTTGGGGTGGAGCTCGGTGAGAGTGGATGGTGTACAGATCAAAGCAGGGTCATTCTGTGGACTGGATGTTTGCTGCTCTGCAGGTTGAAGAAGTCAGTGGAAAGGACGGTGGAATATGCATCATCCGCTCCACAGCAGGGCGTATGTTGGATCTTGGCAGGAGGATTGGTGCTGGAGATCATATCTAGGATCAGGTTTGGCAGATGTTCTGAGGCAAGGAGAGACTGCACCAGTAGATGACTGAAGTTTGAGGCTGAAACAGTTTGATGGCTCCTGATGAAACATCCAAGATTGTGCTGATCACATCTACTGTAAATCAGTCAAACCCTCTCTTCAGTCCGTCTGTAGGGCACATGTGTCCATTTCCTGTTATAGACAAGATCATGTAATCCCAGTGGGGGAAGTTGACTTGATGGAACACCACTGTTCAGGGATCTGAAGACCCACTCTGTCAGTCTTTTATTCCAAACGCCACTTTAAGAGGCTGCCGGGAAAGTAGGAGGCAATTTGAAACCCTTCACCACTTCCTCAGATATTTCCATCAGAATCTCCTCCAGCAAAGATATTTAGATCTCAGAGACTCCTGATGCAGCTCAGAGATGTTCAGGAGTCATCAGACTGAAAATCTTGTGTTTTGAGGCTGATCATAGGCTCCCACACCTGAAACAAGGAATTCAATATGACGCGTGCATTTACCTTGTTTTTTTTTTTTTTTTTTTTTTTTTCAACTAAAAGAGTGTATGTAACAGTGCAGTATTATCAGGTCTTTGCAGGACACTGATTTTAGATGTTTAAGAAAGTCCACGGTTTCAAACTCTCAGAGCCTTCAGACAGAAACACAGTGCAAGTCTGAACTTGACTGTTTCTCTCTTTGGAAACACATCAGTGTTAGCAGAGTTTGGGTGAGTTGTAGCGTACACTGTGTGGGTGTCAGACTTACTTCTTTACTGCACCAGAAGGTCTGTCATATGTTCTCCAGTCACATCAGATGACAGGTAGTGTAAGCAACATTTCTGTGCTCCTGATTTGTGAAATGTTTTATACATGCAGAATTAACAGGATGTAACACAGAGTGCTTTTATTGTGAAGGCAGGAAGTGTGCTGTGTGTGTGTAACGCTCTTGACTCTTCATGCTGATATGTTGGAGATGGAGCTGTGAGTAATAAAGTGCCTCCAAAGTTCAAATTGTTGTCCTTGTTACACATCACGCTGTCAGGGCTCATCTTCCAGATACTCAGTTACAGTAGTTTTTCTACTGAAGTCTCAAAAGTTCAGTCATCATTGCAGTCCAAAAAACCCAGATCTGACATCTAAACCCAAGCCAAAACCAAGAGCACACTGTGAAAATACTTCAATGTTAAGGAAAAGTTCTACAATCAAAACTTCACTCAAGAAAAGTATGAAAATATATCAGCAAAATATTTTTAAAGCATGAAAAAAATTAAATGAATCAAAAGTAATCATTGTCCAGTAAAATGGTTCCTGTCAGTGTTTTATTATTGTATGTTGGGGGTTTTTTTCACTGCTTCATTCGTGTGGATGTTTGAGGTTGAGCTCATTTGAACTACTTTACATAATGTATATAATATACATCACATTCTATTAGATCATTATGTGTTTGTAGCATCACTGTCCTATAAGCTCAGGAAGAGTCCTGCTTTCAGCTTCATGCCAAAGCACTTTACAACAAAATTAACAGGACTTTATTTAGACTGAGAAGTAGTTATTGATAATGCAGCTATTAAGAAAAGCAGTTTTTATCCGAGGGCCATAATTGTACTGAACACTGACGGACACAAATATAAGTGTGGAAACGCTGAATGTTGTCTAGGTGTATATGATGATGTTTTATGTGTCTTTTATACTTCCAGTGACACTTTTCTATTCTGCTTTTATAGATGTTTATGCCATCCAGGGTTTTTCTTTTATATTTTCAGTTTTTATACTTTTAAAAATAATATACATACTTTTATGGCACCTAAAGAGGGGTGCACTTTCAATTTAATTGTACCTGTACAATGACAATAAAGACAAAACATTCTATTGTGATATTGTGACAAGCAACATAAGTGAACGAAACTGACAATAGCTTCAGATAGAGTTGCCAAGTCTTGTTACCACCTCCCACTAATAAATGGTGGACATGTCCTTCCTCAATCTTCCCACCATTTTGGAGCATGTTTCAAAGTGAAGGGAAAAAAAAAAAAAGTTTGAAAAGCACAGTCCTGAGCTGATTTAGTAACTAAGTAAGTAAAGTTTTGAAATCTTGATATTAAATTTGAGTATTTTTGGGGGAAAAAAACAAAAAGCAAAACTCAGGCACCCAAAGGATTAATTCTGGGGTTATTAAGCTCCAATTTTAACACTCATTCCTGTCAAATATTTGTGAAACATGTTTATAATATAACCTCCACTACTATTGCTATTTGTAATCTACAAATATGTTTCACAAATTAAAAAATATATAATAAAGGAAAACAAATTTTAATATATAATTGCAGTAATCACCCCTATATTGTTGATTAAATGACATGTTTTGCTCGGTATCTATAACTGAGTAAAAAATACCATTAAAGCACAATTTAATGGCTTTACTGGACATGAAGGGCGTTAAACCTGAAATATTTAATCTTACTAACTCTACGAGTAAAAAGTACAAACTTTTTCTCTGAGGTGTAGTGGAGTAGTTTGTGTAAACTTTCATGAAATGGAAATGCTATCTGTACTTCTACTTAAGTAAAGAATGTGTGTACTTTTGCCACCTCTGCACATCATCCTGACACTGAGGAAGGCAGAGGCACCGCTGCATTCCTCTAGTTACACATAAATGTTTGCATGTGCTAAAACTCACCACGAAAACACACACATACTGACACGTTCAGGGCCTTCTCAAATGTAAAACACACAGCTCCTCGTACAGACAGACACACACACATGACATCTACAAATATTAGAAGAGGTGGACAGACATCCTAACGAGGGCCAACCCAGGCTGATGTTGACCCAGTCTCACCCACATTCACACTCATGGAAACACAGTGTAAACTACCTCACAGTCTCCACATGATATTAATTAAAGTGTGGACATTTTTATGGATCTATTAACACCGCTGCTCCCAGAGGACGCGTCTGTCTTAATCTGACAAATTGGCTCATTTGCCAGTCGCTGTCCTTCCCTCCGCCTCACTGATGTAACTGTACGTCCCTCAGAGAGCATGAATGACAGATGGATGGAGAAATATACATACACATGTGAATTTTCTGTCAGCAGAAACGTCTCTTGGTGTGTCTTTCTCTAAGGTCCCTAACCTCCTGTTTAACTTGGTAAATTTCATGGTTTACATTTAGATAAGGCTGGTGCTTAGCGGTCCTGCCTGCAGGCTGCCAGAGTGCTTTGCCAGGTTTATTAAACCTTTTCATTGCCAATTATATTTCCAAACAAATGCGTGATAACAAGGTTTTTTCTCCCTATTTCTGAGAAGCTGACATTTAGGAAACATGTGTTTTCTGACTTATGACAGTGATATGTTTGTATGATTAAGTGAAGCTGTCAACTCTGAGAATGTAATGTTCATATTTGCAAAACTTCAGCAATCACCAAGTTCCACCAAGAGTTGGTTCACCCAAACAACAAAAACTATTTACATTTTTGTTTTTTGTCGAACTGACCGCAATAAGATGTAAAATCCTACAGCTGTATTAACAGTTGTGTGAAGCTGTATTTTACCACATCAAGTCCTGGTAATGCTATTAGCGAGCTCCCACACTGCCTGTGACAATACCATGTATTCATGTTTGTAGGTTATGTATGTTAGTCCAACCGAACCCTCTGTTAATGTCATTAGCATTGTACGAATTTGGATAGAATTAATATTTCATTGAATTACACCATTTTTGGCCTGAAATAAAGACCTGGAGGACGTTGCCATTTCTGTCTTTAGCCTCGCCAGTAGCTTAATTAAAATTAAATAACCAATATCCCTTTGTAGAAACACTCTACCTCCGATCCTGGATATTATCCAGGCTTTGCTGTGAATAGTTTTCATTGGAAACTACTTAGCACTGAAGAAATAGTCCCTATGAAAATTGTTCACGGCATGTTTTATTCCAGAAAAAGCGTCTCCATTACTCTACATAATCAACAATGGGGTGCTTATATTAGTCACAAAGATTAATCTTTTTTCATGTTCAGGTACAACAAATCTGGACAGAGACACCTGAGAAAGAAGATTTTTTTTAACCCATAAAGACTCAAACATCTACTGGCGACCAAAAGTATCTACTGATTTCAATCTTCAACTGTTCATCCACTAATCCTGTCAGTCTATCTAAGTAATGTGTTTAAATTTAGTTTGTCATCAGATATGACCCATTTGGACATTCAGAGGCTCCGTAGTGAATGTGGAAATGCTATAATCTTCTACTAAATTGATTCACTAAAACTCAGGCAGTTTGATAAATGACACTGGATCGAGACACTTGGTTAATGTTCAGTTAATGATAAATTTGATGAAAAAAAAAGTCACTTTTTCATCAGTTTTCTCTGTTCCTAATAAATAACCCTGAACTTTAATCTGAGCTTTAATGAACATCTACTTGATCTGTAAATTAAATGTAGGAAAATACCTGATTTACAATGAAAAAAATCCAAAATGGAGAAGATACTATTGCAATAAATGGTGATAAATCACTTAAAAAAGATGAAATAGAGAGAACTGACATTTTGGAACTGATATAAAAGTAGCAGTGGGTCTTTATGGGTTAAAGATTGGGCTTACTCTTTGCAGTTCTTTTCAAATAATTTGCACTTAGGTTTAGCTTCAATACCATGTTCAAACATTCACCACAATGGGAACAATACTTCCCACACTTTGATACAAATAATCATCTCTTCTTCCTAAAGTTCACCACAAGCAGAAATCATTACAACTGCAGCACGTTATGCAAATATTCACATACTCAAAAGTGTCAGCTTTCACATCATAATATCAACAAAACATAAAATCACAGAGGAAAATCTGCCACATTGTGCCAGAAAAAAAAGAAAAAATACATCCATGAAATTAGCAACAACAGTTTTTTGTTATGATACATAAGTGTTGCATTGAAAAGGACATGTACAATTCAACATATTTTAAAGCAAAGTTAGACTTAGTTCATAATTTTCCACTATTGCTACTACACAATTCTATGCAAGTCATGGAATAATAGAAAATGAGGCTTTCTCATGGGGTGAATCGGCAGTGCAACTGCATCTGTATCCCTGTCTTGTTTAATGTAGTCTTGGTCAGTTGTATCTGGAATTCCTGAATTTCCCTGTTGTGGGATCA
>JAQQZY010000023.1:6850427-6874805 GCA_030068375.1 Ostorhinchus rueppellii
TAATAATAATAATAATAATAATAATAATAATAATAATAATAATAATAATAATAATAATAATAATAATAATGTATTTTCATTTTTGCTGCTTTCCACTGAATATGAAAGATAATCTTTTGACAAACTGTAATAAGCTACTAACATAAAAAATATAAAGTAAAAATTAATGAATTGAAACTTGTCACCGAAATAGAACAATGTCTTTTTCATTATAAAGCATAGGATAAGTTATAACCAAAGCTGCAGCAACTGTGCCATGTCTTGGCTCCAGTTTGGTCCACTGGCTGTATTGGCTCACACCTGTGTGTGAGGAGGACTTTGGGTGAACCCAGTTTAAGGTCTTTAAAAACCTACTGTTGAACTTGGTGGCTGTGTACAAAAGTATGAACTACAGTATGTGTTTCATACTCAAGTCGCAATACCGATGGCAGACGCGATGACATTCCTCCTCTTGCTTACTCTGTAACATGTTTAAACATCTGCAGCAGGTTGGGATTACAGCGTAAGACTCAAAGACTGTCTATCTTCTCATCAGCACATTTAGGAAACATCAAAACACAGTTTATCAGACCTCACCTGGTTGCACCACCCAGCACTGTCAACACACCCAGAGTCTCTTAAGTGTGATCTATATTGTTTGGCTTCAGGTGACAGATGGAGCAACGCTGACACTGATGCACTCAGGTTTTTACTATTCAAAACAGTCAAACTTCAAGAGAAAAGGGCAGTAGATACTGCACAACTGATGTGGCTATCTTTGTTTTTCTGGCTGTGTGTTAAGAGTTGTACATCTTATAGATAAGAGGGAGGGATGTGAATGTGTGATGATTAAAGAGCAGAATGCTATCTGCAATGGCTTCACCCTGTGTGTTACCACATGTCAGGAAGATACACAATGCAGCAGACATCCGAGTACAGATTTTCTTTACAGGAACTGGTTTTACAGACCAGAAGACAAAGTAAACATGTGACTTCTAGACTTCAGAGGAGCAGAGTATTTGATGCAAATGTACTTTAGTCCTACTGGGGGAGCTGTTAGCTCATAGAGACGTTGCCTCACTGCAGACGAAATGACCAGTAAAAATGAACTCAGCCTAAAGTGATGTGTGAAAATGCAATCCATGTGAATGTATATGTGATTAATAAAAAAGCATGTGTGTGTGTGTGTGTGTGTGTACTCTAAGCATATGTGTGTTGACGTGTAGGATATGTGCCCAAGCAAACACACACCACACACATAGCCCACCGAGGTTGATAGCTCATGGTCGGTGGAAAGGTATTAGTTACAGGATTGAGAAATTATTTGATTATAAAATAACGATGACTGTGTATTTTTAAGCACTGATGCCAGCTCCTGCAGTTGTGTGCCAGCGGGCCAAACTCAGCAGTTTGTGTTTGTGCATATGTGTGAGTCTGAGTGTGTGGATGTAAGACTGTTTATTAGAGACAGGAAAGACTAAAAAGGGAGTGAGGGTGAGAAACTGTATACATGCAGACATCAGACTGCAATCAGTGATATACAATGCGTGTGTGTGCATGTGTGTGTGCATGCGTGCATGTGCATGCGTGTATGTGTGAGCATGTGTGTGCGTGCGTGCGTGCGTGCGTGCACGCATTCCAGACAGGACCCTGAGTGGATCAAAGCTGCTGACACCCCAGGCAGTGTCCTCCTGAGGGAGCCAGCTGTCAGATCTGGGATAAGAGATGGCCGGTGTCTGTCCTCCCTCCTCTGTGCTCTCTGTGGGGTCTGTCACAGCAAGTTAGCACTTTGCCAGAGGCATTGATCAACAGTGGGATTAGGCCTTCCTGAAATAATAGCTGTGATGCGCAGTGGCGAGAATGGGACTGTCCAATGAAACTTGTGTTGTGGTTGGGGTTTGACAAAGTAGCCAGAGGTGCTGCTGTTGCTTGTATCTAACATTTAAAAACATGCTTACCTCTGAATATAACAATATCCTGAATTTGGCACAGGTCGTGTAAGAAGTGTCCTTATTCTGAATGTAGCATTTTGTGAATAAGACACATGGGACAGTATTACAGCTTTAGGGAACATTTTTGGACAGGTAAACAGCAGTGTCATAGTATGCATTTGAGTTGTGATTTTTGTGATTTTCCCTGTTGTACACCAACTAACAAATACTTTGCAAGGGCGTTTTATAGGGGTGCGTGCAATGAAAAGCATACATTTCTGGTCAGAAAGAGAAACACCTACACCAGAAAGAGAAACACCTACTTTTAAACACAAGTGTCTGGATTTGTGCAAATATAGCAGTGTCAACTATTCCAAGAAAGATGGAGGCTATATTCATACAGTCAAACAAGTTGGCACTGAGGAAATCCTGCAGTTAATCATAATAATACTTGGCTGCATGTAAATGGGAATTTTAGCAGAATATTCATTTTCATAAGCCATGTTTGAATGTTCCATGTCCGGGGCAAAAACCACATTGCTCCTCCTCTGTCAGAGGTTCACTTCTCAACTGTACCTTCTCCAGTACCTTGGCGTAGACCTTACCAGGGACGCTGAGGAGTGTGATCCCCCTGTAGTTGGAGCACACCCTCTGGTCCACTTTCTTAAAAATGTGGACCACCACCCCAGTCTGCTACTCCAAAGGTACCACCCCTGATGTCCACGTAATGTTGTAGAGGCGTGTCAACCATGACAGCCCTACAACAGCCTTGAGGCACATGGGATGGATCTCATCAACCCCCGGGCTCTGCCGCCATGGAGCAGCCCTACCACCATGGCAACTTCCACCCCAGAGATTGGTCCGTCCATCCCTGATCTCTCAGCTCCATTTCCTCCCCGAAATGCATGTTGGTGGGATTGAGAAGCTCCTCAAAGTATTCCTTCCACTGCCCGACTATACCCTCCATTGATGTCAGCAGCTCCCCATCCCCACTGTACACAGTGTGGAACAGCTCTTTACCCTGGCCTGGGTGCTGGAGGGGGCATGGGAGTTTGTCCATCCAATCCACATGTATTTTGTGGATCTGTAGAAGGCTTGCAACCGTGTCCCCTGAGTCATCCTGTGGGGGGTACTCTGGAAGTATGGGGTAGATGGTCTGTTGTTAGGGGCCATTTAGTCCCTGTACCAAAGAAGTGCAAGTCTGGTCTGTGTAGCTGGCAATAAGTCAGACCGGTTCCCGGTGAGGGTTGGACTCCACCAGGGCTACCCTTTGTCACAGGTTCTGCTCATAATTTTTATGGACAGAATATCTAGATGTGACCATGTGGGGAAGGGGGTTGAATTCAGTGGCGGGAGGATCTCGTCTCTGCTTTTTGTGTACGATATGGTCCTCTTAGTTTCATCAAGCAGCAACCTCCAGCTCTCACTGGGGCAGTTCACAGCAGAGTGTGAAGCATCTGGGATGAAGATCAGCACCTTCAAGTCTGAGGCCATGATCCTCAGCTGGAAAAGGGTAGAGTGCCCACTCCATGTCAGGGAGAAAGTCCTGCCTCAGGTAGAGGAGTTCAAGTATCTCGGGATCGTATTCACGAGTGAGGGTAGGATGGAGCGGGAGGTTGACAGGCAGATTGGGGCAGCATCTGCTGCCACTAAACTGGTCCATTGTGGTGAAAAGGGAGCTAAGCAAGTAGAAGGCAAAGCTCTTGATTTACTGGTCAGTCTATGTTCTGACCCTCACCTATGATCATGAGCTCTGGGAAATGACCAACAGAATAAGGTCAAGGGTAGAAGCGGCCAAAATGAGTTTCCTCCGCAGGGTGGCCAGGCTCAGCCTTAGAGATAGGGTGAGGAGTTTGGACATCTGGGAAGTATTCGGAGTATCTGGTGAGGATGCCTCCTAGATGGAGGAGACCTCAGGGCCGACCCAGGACACACTGGAAATATTATATCTGTCAGCTGGCCTGGGAACGTCTCAGGATTCCCCCGGAAGAGATGATGGAAGTGGCTGGGGAGAGGGCTGTCTGGGCATTCATCGCTGAAGCTGCTGTCCCTGTGACCTAGACCCAGACAAACGGAAGAAGATGAAGATGTTAGAATGTTGTCCATTTAAAGCCAAAGCCAGAATATTTTTTATGAAGGTAAACGTGACAGAAGAAGACACAGTGGTATGGGTTCACATTAAATCTTTTATAAAGACAGAGACAGAATTATACAGCTTATCGTTAAATCACATTGTGCTTATATTGTTGGGCAGTTGTTCTGATATTGTTCTGATATATCTGGTACAGCTGCTCATATTTCTTGCCCAAAAATATTCTTTTTTAAATATCACCTGCTTGCCACTTCCTGGATCTCAGAATTTACGTGATAAGTAATGTTATTATTATTGAAAACTGTTATAAAAACTTGAATTATACTTCCATTATCCATCTGTGTAGTGCTTTGTGATCTTGGGAACGTGGCAAACTGAGCCTCTGCTGAGAAAATGTAGGCAGATGCTTTGAACATACTGCACAGCTAAAGAAAACAGATTTCGGCGAACTGACAATTGGCAAGAAAATGTTAATATAAGCAAGATGATGCATTACAAATCTGCCATATAAAACACTGCACTGGTGGTAAAATTGCTCAGCCCAACTGTATTGGCTACTGACTGTGTGTGATGGTGTTGGGAGTGTACGCACCCTGTCTGCGTGCCAGGGCTCTGGTCAGCCCACCCGTCGTAGATGTGCTGCCAACTCTGTCTTGGCAGGCGCTTTGAAACCCTTCTTTACCTCTGCAGCGGTCAACAGTGTCAACAGTGCACTCAAACCACATGTACAGTGTACGCAGAGCCTATGAATCAGTGTGACTGGAGCGTTTGTGTGTTCATGTGCCTTTCTAATGGGGTGTGATATGGGTTTGTGTAGCTGCTACGGGTTTGAACATTTCATGCTGTTCAACAAAGAAATTCATGTCAGCTTAGCAGGTCAGTTCACACAAATGACAAAAACATGTTTCTTCTTTCTCACTGACCTTTTGTGGCATTTAAAGATGTTATACGCATTTGGTTTTATATACAAAAGTGTTGACATTTTGTTTCTAAGATGGTATTTGTCTGTCAGTCTTGCTCCAAATAAAATGGAGTGAAATGGTAAATGTGTTTGTTGGGCTCACAGCATAAAAAATGCATTTACACATGTCAATAGAGCATCTTTTCCCAGAAACAGTGTTCCTATTACTCTCAATAAGCCACAGGGCTCACTGTCAACAGTTTTCATTGGGAATATTTCTTTGGTACAATGTTGTTCCAATGAAAACTGTACAAAGTAAGGTCTGTGAATTATCCAGAGGAACTGGAACATTTAGACATGTTGCTGTTGACATTCTGAACCTCCTTAATCCTACTGTCCTGCAACCATCAATGCAAAGTCACACTGTGCAGACAAACATTGCTCAAAACCACAGAAACTCCTTTTTATAAATCTTTGTCAAATATGTCAGGATGTTCATAACGTGAAGAAAATGATGCACGTGAAACGCAGACTGGTGCAGCTATGAAAACACAAGTCCTGGGCAAGAATATTTCACCCAGTGTAAACATAATGTATGGAGCTTCAGTGAAGACCATAAAAAGAGAGATTTCTATGGCACTGAAATCACAACTTAATGTAAATTTTGGGATTTCATTTACTAGTTTGCCTCACACGGTGGTCAGTGGGGAACCTGGGATGAATTTAGGCACGTGTGTTTTCATGGAAGTTACTGATTAAAGAAAATAATAACACGGAAAGAAACTCCTCAGAAGTTTCTCAGATCAGAATCTACCACAAATATGTACATATATACTTTGCATAAGTACTAACTTTGTCGACTAAGTATTTTCATTTTCTGCTACTTTGTATTTTCACTCCTTTATTCCATTGTATTTATTTGATAACTTTAGTTTGCAATCTTTTTGTCTCATGACATCTTACAAAGAGCAGTGCGTTGTCAGTTCACAGCTCATCAATGTGTCTTAAAACGTCACTGAATACCAATTTATGTCTAAGTCCAGCTCTGAAGACAAATTTTTGTATCAGGACTTTGTTTTTTCTTCCTTTTTCTCCCATGAATCATGTGATAAACATTCAGATATATCTGGCATCCTTGTTTATAAAACTAGATATAAAGTAACTCCATCTTTTTGTAGCTGTAACAAAAACATGCTGCAACTACAATGATGTTCCAGTATTAATAATCCAACGTTGTTTATAAAAATATATCAGTCAGAGGAACCAGAACAGCACTTTTACTTCTACTTCTACAATACATTCTTTACATTGATTTACTTTGTGCTTTTTCTGAAGTAAAGGATGTGAATACTTCTATCCCACTGCTACTAAATGTAATGTTTTGAAAATTCTTAAACATGATCCATTGTGGATGTTTTATTTACACGTGGGGTAACTCCACTGCAGCTCCTATTCATCACTGCCCTTTTGCACCTTACTCTAAAAGCTCCCAAGAGCTTTTACTTTAGGAAGTTTGGAGCTCAAATCCCCTCCTCCACCCACTCACTCTCTCACACACATACACTTAGACTTAAAACTTTCTCTATCTCTGCCCTCCCTCCATCCCTTTTTTTCCTCCCTCCTCTCGGCTCAAAACTATAAGAGACGGACTGAAGTGCACACACACATTCACAAAATACTTGCATGCACACATGCATAGAGTGGAAGCAGCAGCTCTCCACAGCACTGAGGCAACGGTGTGTGATTGAGAAAGAGAGAGAGAGAGGGAGAGGGGGGTGGAGAGAGACAGCAACAGAGAGAAAGAGAGAGAGAGTGCTTTCTATCTCTCACCAACTAAAAGGAAGCACCAGTGTGGAGAAGTTGCTTGAAGTGAGCGCTCCAGCTGAGGACTTTCCTATCAGACCATGGAAGCAAAGCAGTGGAGGTAGAAGCATAAGAAGAGAGGGGAGAGAAAGAAAGAAAGAAAAAAAGTGGCCATACAGGAGATTTCTTCTGAGGGATTACTGGACATTTTATATGCACTCGTGTCATGGTGATATCCTACATGATCGCCTCCCGTTGACAGAAGCCTCTCTGTTTCTTGGATTTCCCAAGGATCAAAGTTTGTTTTCTGAGCACAGTGTGTGAATGAAGTGTGCGGAAGCAGGAAACATGTCAAGCGGACCTCTCAGTCACCTGTTGAGGGGAGTCTGGTTGCTGTGGTTCTGGCAAGGTGGGTTTACGCACTGTCTGCAGGATGCCAGTGTGTTTTTCTATCCATCTATTTTTAGATTTTGTAGTTTGCCTTCAAGTGTACTCTCAGAATTTTACAGGTTTATGTGCTGTGAGATGGAACAAACTTACTCTTAAACAAATTCAGAATGAAAGCCTGAAACTAACTATAATGAAACTCTTGAAAAAGATTAATTTTGATTGAAATAATTAAACCCTTAAACTGATTACAGAGGGGGTTAATCACATGGTCTGTGGAGGAATTAAACATTTGAACTTGTAATAACTTGTTAGTGTGCAGGCACTTGAAATGTAATCTCAAAAGATTTCAGAGGATGTTCCCCTTCAATGTAAAGCTTTATGGGCAATAAAGCAATCAAATAAATTCGCTCTCATGTGAGAAATCAGCTGAACACTTGAGGATTTAGCTTTAACAGGCTTCCAAGACAAAAAAGAAAGGATTAGATCAAACAAACTCCTAATTATATAGAAGCTCTTAAGCAATTTGTCACAATTCAAGTGATTTACAAAGTTCAACATTTATATCAGCACGTTGGAAATGTAAAAGCACAATCTATGCTGATATTAGGTTCATGAATAGGTGGTCTGTGTTCGCTCTGTCCTGCTATGTGGGATTTCAAAGCATCAGACGGATCCGTGGCCGCTGGAGGAGTCTTAAACAGGGCTCTGGCTGGTGCCTTTAAACAATGGTTCCCTAGGAGCAGGGAAGCGTGGCCCTGGAACTAATGTTGCCATTATGTTAATGGTTAGAATAACAGGAGACAGCCATTACCGACCTTGCCTCAGGCTGCTGAGCAGAGCTGATTGTCCAGCAGGCACAGCCTCACCAGCGGAAGCGCTAGGTTTTGACCATCAGTGCTGGTTAGGGTGACGGGTGTTGGGACACAGACAGGAGGGGGCATCTGCCTGCTTGTAATTATCATCATCCAACACCTCAGCACTAACCCCACACCCCTCCCATTTTCAGACGCTTTAATGGTAGACTGGTATCTGTGAACTGTTTTTCTTTAGCACTTCTCAAGTCTAGTGGAGGAGACAGGCGAGGTTGAGTCGCTGGCCCTAAACTGATGCCATAAGGGGCAGAGCTGCTTTCAGACAGAACAGAAGAAAAATTAGAAATTAATGTACTAAGGAGACAGTCTTTTGGAAAATGAAATGTGTAGTCAGACATATTTAAACAGATGTAATGTCAATTCTGTGAGGTGGAATTTCCAAAATCAGTTTCTTTGCAGAGAGGTTAAAACTGGCTTTAATCTGAACCAATTCCACACATACACGCCAGAGGGAAAACTTTCAAAATAATACAATGATAAAGCAAAAAAACAGTATCAAACCAAAATTGCAACTTTAAAACTCCAAATTCTTTTTCAAGAAAAAGAAAAATGACTGATTTGTTGTGTACCGCAATTAATAACTGCAGAACATCCAGTTTGGATCACTGGATGGAAACATTTGAAATCCTATTTCTGCATTTGACTATTCTGTCTAAACAGAAAAAAAAACAAGACAGTATTTATTTAAATTAAAATCCTGGATGCAGTTTCAGTCTGAAATAGTCGTGTTCCAACTTGAAACTCTCTCAAAGTATGTGAAACAGCCACCGACCGGATCTCCCAAAGCGTCTCCAAACCAAGTTTTTGGATAAAGGTGAAACCGATGTAATCTCAGCTCTAAAACATCAACGGACCATCAACTTCCCTTGTGTTCTATCTACATACATCATGACTGCCTTGGCTGTCCACTGAGGAGAGACACCACAATGCATGTCAGGTGTTATTATATTCAGGGATCCTCTTTAATCTTCACTGTCTACTGTCTTACAACTCAAAATACAATGGGATAATTTGTTTATGTGGTATGTAAACTAGTGGAATTCAGTGAGAGGAAGGGAGGTTTGGTGTGATGTGACGGCTGCTTTTTATAATGAAGGGGAGCCCTGCAGTGGGACAGTCTGTGAGTTGCTGCTCTGCGCTATCGCTAAGCACAGTCGAACTGGGGGTAACATCCACTGGGCAAACCCCTGCAGATCCCTTGTCCAAATAAACGAGGCCGCTGGATTAAGCAGCTTACACAATGATGAAAAGACAACAGTGGTTGTCCATGCGCTGCCCTGGGGACAGAGGTCCAGGAGACTTCTATGAGATGGGGTTAAAGCCCCAAAAAGGAAGGGGGACTAAGGGTTAGAATAACACAACAAACTTTGTGTTCTTTGAAAAAACCTCTACATCAGCTTGACCTTCACCTGACTTTACTGACAAGGGTGGAGGAGAGGGAGAAGCAGAGACAGGAGGCAGATCTGGGGAAAACCAAGTTCTAAGCATGGACTACATTAGCCTTTCATAGTCACTAATGCATGCTTGGTTTTTTTGCTGTAAAGAATAATATTTCTGGTCCACAAACACTAAAGAGGATTAAAAAGAATACATGCAATCTACTGAGTGTAAAAGTCCTACAGTTTTGCATATTAGATGAGAACTTTGGGGAATATGAACATTTCCTGCCAAGTGTTAAATAAGTCTAACATCTGTTAACCCATAAAGACCCAAACATCTACAGGTGACCTACAACATGTACGGATTTAAATGTTTAATACCTGTTGATCCACTCATCCTATCAATATATGTAAATAATTGATGTAAAATGCAGATTCTCATGTGTTCATGGTCATCAGATTTGACCCATTTGGACATTCAGAGGCTTTGTAGTGAACATGGAAACATAGTCATCTTCAGTGAAACCCACAGAGTTTGACAAATGACAGTGGATGGAGACACAGTTTATGTTCACTTCATGATAGATTTGACTGAAAAAGTCATTTTTTCCACCAGTTTTCTTTATTTCAAATAAAATAACCCTCAACTTTAATCTGAATGAAAATCTATACATTCAGTGAATTCAATATAGGAAAATACCTGATGTGCACTGAAAAAAAAAGCAAAATAGGAAACATCATTTTATAATAAACGGTAATAGATGAATTAGGAAAGATTAAATAGAGAGAAAAAAAAATAACTACTTGGAAACTGACATAAAAGTAGCACTGGGTTTTTACAAGTTAAATATGAACTTCAACTTAGTTCAGACACCGAAAACAAGATAAGACCTGGCTGACACAGTCCCAGTGTAAGAAAATCTGCCTCCCATCACCTTCACGGCTCAGTATCTGTGCCATGTCATATCTGATTATAGAAACTAAAACCAGAATTTATCTAGCATGACATGTCACTTTTTTCTTCTTTTTTTTTTTACGTTTACATTCCAGACTTTATTTGGCAGGAGGCTGTGTTTTCTGAAGTTACCACAAAGTTATCAGATGACCACTGGGCATTCAGAATGCCACAGCTGTCCAGAACTCCGAGATGTAAAAGAATTTGGTCATTTTGACAATTCTACGGTATAGAACCAATTTAACACCTATATAACACCAAATATTAAAACAATTAAATCACTCTGCAACGCTCCTGTACTAATAGTTGTGATCAGAGTTGGCGGCTTTATTTCTTTTCCAACAAAAACAAAAGTTATTGCCCCTAAACCGTATGATGATGATAATGATGACAATGATGATGATGCTTGATGATTGATGATGATTGTCCTTAACTTAATTCATTACTACAAATAAGAAATTTTGAGGATTTCATTTTAAAAACATTAACTTCCTATGTTTAAGGCAATGCAAACAGGTTGTGATTCACATACAGTTATTTTACTAAAAATATGATTTAAAGCATCAGCTATTTATCAAATTTTTGTCATTAAGCAACAGTGTAAGCAGTGTTGTTTATTATCCAGCTTACAGAATACTTTGACATGAAACTCCAATTTAAAGTTTGTACCTAAAAAAATGAAAGAAAATTAATAAATACTAGAGTAAATGTGTTTATTAGTGAGCTTTAAACTTGTTATGCAGACTCGGTCATATTTAACGGCGCCACAATAGCATTTTCCCCCATTTGCGGAATTAAACTAAACAATTCTCTAAAACACTTGCTGACAATGAAACAAAAACAAGGGAGCTATGTGACATTTTACCAAGTCTTCCAATCAGATGCAGATATATAGTTGTTGTATCACAGCAGTCAAATATAGCAGGTAGTTCTGTCAGGATGCCTGGTTAAAATCTGCAGCACAATTCAACTGGGCAAAGCAGCTGTTAACTTTGTGTAATATTGGGCAGTGGGCTAAATATGAGGAATATTTCTGCTCACACCTGTTAAATATAGAAACACACACACACACACACACACATACACTCATGTTCAGGTCACGTCAGTAAACTTGTTATCCAGTACAAGAGGAAGAGTCTCCCCATCCTCCTCCAACCCCTCATCTTTGGACCAACTTGATTCACCTCATCAACCATTGAGTCATAAGGGGGAAAAATGAAACAAAAACAAAGAGAAGGAAGGAATCTAAACTCTATCCAGGTGAAATGAGCCGTTAACATCGTGGCTTTTTTCATGAGGGGAGGGGAGCGGTATAATCAGGAGGAAGGGCAGAAGGGCATTGGCACTTCAGGGACAGTTTGGAGGGTTTTGTTCTGTCGCGTTGAGGCAAAAAGAGGTGAGAGGGTGCTGGAGTGTCACACTGACAAAAATGTGGTGAGGGTGCAGTTAAAAGAAGAGAAACATATGAGTAAGAACTAAAAACACTGGAACAGGGACAGATTCATTTTGGACCGGCAACATTTTCCCTGAGGAAAAACTGGTATTTTCTTACACCTTCCTCTTTGGCAGCTTTAGTAATTCTTCTTAAAATCTTTAATAAAAGGAGTAATAGAGCCTAACAAAGACCTCTCTCTGTAATGAAAGAGGACTGACTTAAATGTAAGCGCTTGAATCCCCCAGCAAACCCTGAATCAAAAGTGCCTGGATCTGATTTTTGTTTTTGCAGTTTAGCTCTAAATAAAGAAGTACATAAAACTGTATTTTGACTTTGGCGCTGTGGATGAGACATGAGAGACGAGAGTGAAGGCTGCCAAACCGTAATCACAAATACAAACAAACAAACAGAGTGAACCCCGGAGGTCCTTTATAAATGGTATCCCTTCTGCCTTGAAAATCAATGTGTGCAGTGTGTTTCTGTGAGCGTGTGCATGCATGCATGTTTGCGTGCGGATACAGGATGAATATAGGAGCTCAAAGCCAGGCAGATTACTTTGGCCGGCCATCAGTCAGTTGAAGTGCGGCCTGGTGGCAGCGGTGTGTCGGTGCTGATGACAAACTGACCATCCAGACCACACACAGGTCACAGGCTGCAGCGCTGACCTCTTGTGGTAGAATGATGACACTGCATGAAGATAAATGGGATGAGTGTTGTCTCTGTGGGCTTCTACTGTAAGTGAAGATCTGGCCATGTTAAGTTCAGCTGGTCAACACAGCAATGGAAATATACTACCCACCTGCATGGACAATTCTATTCAAGTAAATAAGTATTTGCAGCAAAGTTAAATTAATGCATTTTCAATAAAAGCACTGGTGTCACGAACCCTCTGACTGATATAGGGCATCATTATATCATTAGTAAAGCATCATTTTACTTTTGGAGATAATGCAGATGGAGTTAGTTTAAACTTATTTATATCCAGTTTTAATAGAGGGACAACAAATAAATCTGATGTCTCATCACATGATTATTAGGAAAGAAAAGAAATCAAAGTTTTGTCTATTGAGCTTTTTTCTCTGAAATCCCTGATTCACGGTGAGATGTTAGATGATTCAAATATTTCTTGAAATGAAATCATGTGGGGAAGGGGGGGGGGGGGGGGTCACTATTTCATGGAGGTGTTAACATCTCAAAAGCCTAAACTCTGAAATGTGAGTCAGAGGATTTTTGTAAGATGCCAGAGGCTGAAAAGGGTGGAATCCACTGGCTTCACAACAATGTGATGTATTCAAATGGTGTGTTGTATTATCGAAGGGTAACTAACCATCCTCTTTTTCTTCTATCACATCTTGTCTGGAGCTTTCTGTGGTTTATTTATTGTATACCTGAATGTTCTGTCCATACAGAGGAGGCCTGCTTTAAATATATTAAAGTTCTAAGGCATCTTTGAGTAAACTTCCAGTACCATTTAAGTATCCATGAGGCAGAGCCATTTGTTCTCTATTTTAGAATATGGATACCCTATAACATCATTTAAAAAAAAAAAAAAACCCAAACATTACTTTGCAGGACCTGATGTTGCCATAATTTTTGATGAAAAGTGATCCATTAAGCTAAAGTTACATTTCAATTTACTTGATACATTACTTTGGTTAAATTAAGTAAATAATTATTAACTAAGGAACTATTGTGTGAAAAGAAAGTATGAAGGAATTAAACCTATTGGACAAGTGTTGAAAAAGAGTTAGATATTTCCCATTGATATGCAATGAAGTTGGAGTTTCAAGTAGCAGAAAATGAAAAGTTCAATTATCTGAAAATTTGTTCTTAAATACAGTAGTTTAGCACAAAAAAAAAAAAAAAGTTGCTTTCAGCCAGTGCTCAATGCTAAGATCAGTCTCATTGTACTAGAGCAGACAGACTGAGAGACTGAGGTGGAAAAAAGGATTTTAAATCAATTTAAACAGTTTTATTGGTAAAAATACATGGAATCTGTTTTGAAAGATGCATGAAGAAATATACTGTAACGGGGAGGTGTGGGCTGCATAAAGGGGGAGTTTTAAAGTGTGCAGCGGAAAAAAATAAATCAATGGGACCTATTGCAAGGTAAAACTAATGATATTTGACTGCCTGTGTAGGAAATGAATCAACTGAAATAGTCCCCCATCTCCCTCAAATTGAGATGGGGGTTGGATATTATCATATGTATTACAACATCGCTTCAATTGTGGTTGGAATAGGCTCTTTTGTAGAAGAATACTTAAAACCCCACGATGAGCAATTTTGTTTTACTAAGCTCTGCTTTTATGAGTACTCTTTCAGTAAATGCAACCATATGCCCGACTGGAATGAGATCCGAGAGAGGGAACGGGGCTGAATGACAAGTGACCTCAAGAAACACTCTATAGAAATGCTTTGGCAAAAACAGTAACTCAAATATAGAAACCCAAATGACTCCACATCACATACTGGGACTCTCTGTCCATTCACCGTGTGCTGTATGTGAGGAACCACTTAGGCAACATGTTGCATGCAGCTACAAAGGGCGAATAACACAAAACAGACCTATTGGATGACTCGCAAGAAGCAGTGGAAATTAATTAATCCTGATTAGTATTTCTGCTTCGTGTTCTCCCGTGGGAGCACAGCTGGGTTGGACTGACCGGGTTCCCTCGCCAGCTGCAGTGACACAAAGCATAAACAAACACATCACCGCATGGGGAAAATTGCAAACATGTTTCAATGCCTGTGACAGGAAAAAGAAGTATTAATCATATCAACAAACTGACAGACTGCTCCAAGAAGGAGAAATGTGCATTGAGCTTTAATCTGGTTTTGAGGTCTGAGGCTGAGCAGTTCTAGCAATCCAAGCTCTACGTATGTGTGTGTTCGTGTCTGTGTGTACATCAGGTGAAAGGATGCTAGGAAATGACTGCACTGAACACATGTCTGTGGTTGTGGTCAGCATATGGGAAGTGTTCCAAGAAAAAAGGGAACAAAAAATATCCCCCATCTGACACTAACAAGGTTAATAAACCCTGATCATTCAGGATCCATGTTGGAACCTTAAACAGAAAAATCCATTGGCAACTTAACGTCACACTCTTTCCACACAAAGTCCCCATTTTCCTGCAACTGCTCAGCTATGAGTGAACAAACTCAACTGTGGCTCAACTGGGGTCTTAAAAGTCAATGCCTCCACAGCAAACTCCCAGTTCAGCAGAAGGCTCAACAGGTGATGAGCTCCCCATGTGCATCTAAAGTCAGATGAGAAAAAGTGGACTGGGATTGCAAACATAAAGCTGTCTAACACAGATGACCCTGCGAAAGTTGAGAAAGTACAAGAAAGAATGCGAGCGCCCAGGGATAAAGAAGAGCGAGAGGGAATACAGGAAAGAGAAAAAAGAAACTGAGGCAAAAGCAAGTTGGATTCACCAAGTGAAAAGGATACGGAGGAGTCTGTGAGAACTCACCCTTCTTGCTTTTTGACATTTGTTTTGGGAGGAGGAAAGTAAAGCTATAATTTTAAGCGCACAAAAAAAATCCACATACACACACATTGCTCAGACCCCAGTGGCCTTCCTCACATTGCAACCATGAGGGTGCAATCAGAAATTTCTCTCGCCTTTGTCTCAGTTGAAACCAGATCAGCACACTTAGTCTTTCCTTCTCAATAACACATGTTTATGGCAACACGTTGATAAAGGGGAAAAAAGCTGTTATGATCAATGACAGGCAGAAAGACTGCAGATGTGCATATGTCAGATCAATAAATGTTATAGAATGGATAATGCTTTCATTTAGATTAATTTAACTGTCAGTGTTTGGGGAAAATATAAGCAAGACCATTTATCATCATAAGTGTTTTATGAGTCATATTATGTACAGATGGTTTTGGCTCGTTGGGCCTGCTGCTGTCACTGACCCATTGTTTGCTTTATCTCGATGACAGAACTGTATATACACAAAGCAAATCCACTTTTACAGGTGATGATGTGCACACAAACACACCATCGCCAACACACACACCTCCTGCCTTTAAGCGAAACAAGAGCATTGTGTTGCAGCTGCAGGCTGATTGGAGTGACAAGCCAAAACTGTCTGCATCATGGCCAATGTCCTGATTCACAGCTATGTATGGTTTCTATAGCACTGTCTCACCACTCATTACATGGAAAATTTACCAAAATTACAGCCCTGAAACAGCATGCAGTCAACCAGAATTGTGTTTAGATGTAACAGTGAGACGATGTGACTATTCCCTCATGGTTTTGTTAGTCCCTTCATTTTCTGATGAAGGAGGCCAATAATCATCCCAGAAGAGAGTAAAATCTGTATTTATCGGGTCCAGAGCCTGGAAATATAAATTAAATGTAATGGAGCTTCCTTGTTTAAAACTAAGTATGCATAACTGTGATTATCTACTCACTGTTTTTCAACTTTCCCCTCCTCTTTAGCTGTGTTTGCAGCTGGGACTGGTAGTAAACTATGGGAAGTGCCCACAGGCCCCTTCACTTCCTCCTCCAACCTCAGTGAGAGCCTGCAGTGGGAGCCCCACTGTCAGTACAGCCACCTACAGGACAGAGTAAGAATCACAGCAGATATCCCCCCAATGCTGGATGGCACCTGGGTGTCAACAAGGTCAGTGTTTACCCATCAGAAGAGTCTAGAATCTGCCTGGACTTTAATTGGTATGTCTTGTGTATTTCCTTCTGTTTTTTTGTTTTTTTTTTGTATATGGCTCTCATGCTGCAAATGGTTTGATGTTATTCTACTCCAAACCATGTCATGAAAAGTACTGTAAATACTCAGTCCAGAAAAGTGCTTCATAAGGTGACTGAAACACAAATAATGCAGAGATATAGTTGATATAAAACGCAACGGTTTGAATTTAATTATTGAGTGTTTTTTTTTTTTTTAGTCCAGGGTTCCCACACCAACATTGTGAAAACACAACATAAAGTAAAACACTGTTAAAACTACTGTCTTTGAACATAACACTATATTCCAGTGTTTTTCATCTTTGGGGTCGTGACCCCACATGGGTTTGCCTGGAATTCAAATGAGGTTGCCTGAAATTTCTATTAATTGATAAAAATTTAAAAAACTGACTTATAAATTGTTTTAATGATTCAATATATATTCCATTATGGTTAAAACACCAAACACTTTTCCTAATTTAAATCAAGCTAAAATAAAATGCAGGATGTAATATCTGAGAGAGCATATGTTCATTGACCCAATCATGTGACCGCTTCAGTCTGCCCGGACATAGTCATAGTCAGGAAACCGAACCAGAGAATGGAAAGATTTCTTCGCCACCCTGGCCCCACTAAGACATCTCCAAGAGACAAATGTTTCCGTTTTGAATGTCTGGGGTCGCCAGAAATTTGTGATGTTAAAATAGGGTTATGAGCCAAAAAGATTGGGAACCACTGGTTTATTCTGTTCTTTAACTTGAATTAGTCTCCTGCTCAGACATTTGCACATATTCATGATATGATCTCAGTAACTGTCATGCAATTTAATCCAAAGCAGACGTAGTCAGAGGTGCAGACTTATCATCTGGACATGTACTGCTCTGGAGCACAGCAGTGAATGAAAACATAGTTATGAATATTATAGTCCATGTCTGCAATTAGAAGGACATGCAGGTAGTTAGTCTGCAAGAAGAACATTCAGGAATAACCTGAAAAAACTGAAATGTCATTTTTACAACATTAGTGCAATTTTAAAAATATTATGACTCAACTTGTCATTTATACAAGTGCATCATGGATAAGATCTCCAAAGGCACAAAAAAACGTCATAACAGGCAGAATATTGTTAAAATTACACACACGTTTCTTCAGATATTTCAGGTTGTTAATATTTGTTCAGGGTTTTCACATTATATAGTTAAATGATAGTTTGTTAATGCAAATACTTCCAGAATTTAATGTTAATTTTTGCACTAAAACAAACAGAAACCTTTGGAGTTGTTATTATTTATGGGCATAATGTAATATTTTTTTGCACATTAAACCAAGTACAAAATCTGGAGTTATTATTTACAGGTTATTGGGGTGTTATTTCACTTGAGATCACAATTGTGGAATCTAAACTAAACGAGTTTGACATCCTTGACTGTTAATTTCCTCGGTATAATATTTGCACATTGCAAATTCATCTCAAGGCTCGGACTTAAACCTTTGCTGGGCCTGTTTTTCCACCCCTGACATAACTATTACATAGGAATACAGTATCTATCACTAATTCTACAAGATTTGAACCACTTCATTCTCTCTATCTGTGTTTAGATGTGAAGTTCGTCCCGGCCCAGAGTTTCTCACTCGTTCCTACACGTTCCACCCCACCCGTCACTTCCAGGCCTTACAACACTACTACACCGACAGTGGCTGCGAGGACCCAGCCTACTCCCTGATGATCAGAGGGAAGCTTCGCCTTCGCCAAGCCTCCTGGATCACACGTGGTGGTACTGAGGCGGAACACCACATCAGCAAGGTGGGCATTGTGGTCCATAGCTTGGCAGCCAAGCAGAGGTTGATTTCCCGGCTGCCTCCGTCCTGCGTGGGTCTGACCTTGGGCCGAATGGTGCCGGGAAAGCTGTATGAGCTGTACAACACCAGGGCGGGGAGGGGGTGTCTGGCAGCGCTGGGATTCTCTATGATGGAAATGGGACTAATACGAGTGGAGACACAACATCGTGGCCATGAAGGGAAAGTCCAGGAGTTATTCTTAGGGGACATTCACACTGAGTGGACACAGAGGACTCACTACAGACCTACAGGATACCAGCAGCCACTGCAGAACGCCATGGTGAGACATTTTACAAAAATACGTTTCACTAACCAGAGCTGAGACAAAAAATAACAATGAAAGTTTAAAATACTGATAGTAAGGAAGTTAGAAGTTCAATTACCACATCTCACTCATGTCCTCTGGTGACATACTCTAAATTATCAAGAAATCCACAGTTCAGGTGCCTAATGCTGTTTTTCTTGTTTTGTTTGTTTTTATTTGTTTTTGTTGCTGTCCTTGGAAGTGGTGTCGATTGTTGTTGAAATTAGCACAGTCTTTATCACTCCTGCATCCTAAATAGCACTGCTCTTCTGTTTGTCAGTAACACCCCGCCTTTTGTTATCTTCTATGTGTCCCCCTTAACTCACCGCGGTCCAGCACTGCTATCCTTGATTCTTAATAGGAAAATCTAATAAAGAATGACATCTTAGTTTCAGGGAGGGCTGGTGACCGTCACGCACTAAATAGTAAAATATTTGGTGCAAGAATAAAATATGCATCAATCTCACAAAAAGCTGAAACCCTGTTTGTGGTGTTAAACTACAAGAATAAATGCAGGGGGAAAAAAAAGTTCAATCACCTGTAACGAGCACTGTACGCAGTAGTATTTTCACAGTTTTTGCTCAGTTGAAAATGTCTGTTTCATCCAGACCTTCTAAAAACAGGTTGAAAGACATTACAATAACAGAGAATAACAGAGCATTCATTTTCCTTCCAGAACCAACTCAAGCATTTACAGGACCCTAAGCAGAATTTGAGTAAGGGGACCTTCCCTGCTTCTGCACATGTCAGTACTATTGGTTGTTGTGGTTTTTGAGTCTTTTTGCAATACTTTCCTGCTGTTTTTGTTTTTTGGTTGTTGTTTTTTTGCATTGATGTAAAGTAGAAGACTTTAAAATCACATTTGTCCTGAACTCTTCCATGAAAATGTGTGGAATTCAATCACCAGTATATTAGTTAACAGGCCTGAAATAACACTGTGGTTTTAGTGGATCATCCTGACATATTCATCAGAGTCTCTTGTGGGGAATTGTAGGGCTCAGGAAAAATAAAATTACAATTAATTGCATTTCGCTAAACTGGTGTGGGGCAAAAAAAAAAAAAAATGTAATTGCAAAAACAGTTATAGGAGATTGTGTCTGATAAAGAGGATGGAGAGTGATTATGGATGAAGCTGAGATATTTGATAACCTCATTAATCCACACTAGTTGTACTTCCTGCCAAGTTTTAGCACTTGATTGTAGTATCTAGGAAGACACCGATGCAGATGATCAGCTACAACAAATCTAGAACAGTGTTTCCATTTTCTGCTAAGTTGGCGTTTAATCCTTCTTGAAAAAGGCACCTCCAGTGAGTTAAAACTGAATTTGAGAAAATTACCGTCTACAAAAGTTTTACTAATATCTTTATAGAATAATACTTCATCTTGGAAAAATATTTTTGTATATGATGTCTTTATAACTGCAGTTCTTGTTGGACCACTGGTTTTGTAAAGTAAGCGAGTTAATACTGCCTGTCTGTTGTTCTTTACAGCATCATATCCACCCTTGTCCAGTGTGTGCCCTGGTGTACCGTTCGTCAGAGCAGCGCCCCCCTGTATTGTTCCGTGGACCTGTACCCTCTCTGGCTCTGGCTGGCCGCTGGGTCAGTCAGCGCTGTGAGACCCGCCCAAACGTCCTCTTCCTCACCCGAGACTTCACCTTTGACCCTGATCAGCACTCGTGGGAGGGCGTCTACCGCCACTACTTGGACGCTGCCTGTTCTCAGCCCACTTTCACCCTGAGAGCATCTGGACACTACGCTCAGGGAAACCCCTCTGCCAAGGTTTCAGGAGCCACTGAGTTTGTTTTCAAGGTCACCCAGGTGGGAGTCACAGCTTTGGACCAGCCCACAGTAAAGCTGCTGAATGGGACGAGGCCAGGAAAGTGTGGGCGGGCAAGGGGCTGGGAGGTCGGGGTGGAACAGGACCTGACTCCCACAGATGGGTGCACGGTATTGGGCATCAAGCTGCCGCATAAAGAATATGAGCTTTTCAAGACTGAGCTGAACCACAGGAAACACCCGCTGCTGCTCATCGGAGAAAGGCCGACTGATGGTTCCAGCCCCGACCGACCACAGAGGAGGCCTACTTCCTTTCAGGCCCCCTTGGTGCTTTGCAGTGGGGGGGAGCCACAGCCCTCACACCGCTATCGCTCAAGTTTTAACAGCAAGCAAGTCCAGTTAGCAGTGAGCGGGACAGACCGGCTTGTACAGCTGGTGTTACTGGTGCTGGGATGTGCACTGTACAGCTGCTTCTGTGTTTATTAAAGACTATAACAATCATACCTGTTCCCACAGCTGAAGTGTTGAAGGACATTGTTTTTCTGGCAGCTTTCCTTCACTCTCCCTCCATATGATGTTGGCCACATGTGTGATGGTCAAGAGAATTCATGAGACTTTCAGGAGAGCTGAACTATTTTTTATATCTTCGTGCTCTGTTGGATTGCCAACTGGCGTTCAGGTGCTGCCTGTAGGTTCACTTTAATGACTCAAAACTTCAGCAGTGTATGCTTTATTGCTACCTAAAATTAATCTGTATATAAACCACCAACACATACAAATTTCATGGTTTCATTATGTAAAAATATATTATTTTAAACTATTATTTGTATAATGTTCAAGAATATGTTTCACTCAATTTGTTGGTGTTTTCTCATGCTACCTGCTTGCAAAGAAAAATCAATGTTTAAATGTGGATCAGTTATTTCAATGCAACTTTGCAACAAGAGTACCATAAATACTATAAATGCTTCATAATTAGGTTATTGATTAAGTTTTAACAGTGTAATCAAAAATTATTATTCTTTACTTTATTTTGCCTTGTCCCTCTGCATGATAAAACATTTGTTTATGAATTACTAACTTTTATAACCAGCAAAAGTGAACCTGATTTATAGAACAAAATTATTGAATAATCTCATTGTAAATGGTGAAGGAGAGTCTTATTGCGAGGTATAAAACCTAGTATTGCCAGTTTTGTAGTTAATACCAGATCAGATGAAGCTGACAGGTGTAAATGCTGGCCAATGAGGACAAAGCAAAATAACCAATTAGATCTAACGCTTAATAGTAAAGGTATATGGGGCTCACAATTTGATAAGCTACAGATTTGTATTCACCTTATTTTCTGATATGTTATAAAAGTTTTGTAATGATTTGTAAAGCGTGACATGCAATATGATTAATAACCTAATTATGAATCATTAAATGTATTGTAAAGTAGCAGCATTATTTCTGCATCCAAATGTAAGCCATTTTCATTCCAGCAGACTTTATATGTGAGCTTATCCAGCCAAATGCCAAAAATATAACTAATGCACTTTGTACAGGCCATTGTTTTGTCTACAAACTGGAAAGTAGAAAATCTGTAATCTTTCTAGTTATCATCCTCACTGGTCTGTTATACCACTGTGGTGTGAAAAGTGTCTTTATCCTGTTATGCATCCTTCACATTAGTGTGCCTTTTATATCAGCAGTCAAACTAAACATCAGATAAATATTTATTTTAACCATTTATGCTGTACGTCCTGATGAGAAGAGAATGTTGGTCTAAATTTGTAGTTAGTTTGGTCATTTAAGAAGTGATTATTTTATATGTTTAATAAAAAAATACTTTTCATAATACTTTTTTTGTTGTTAATGCATTGATAAAAGACTTGGGAAACTTATTGGCGCTGCAATTCCAAGAAATAAACAGAAAATCTGGGCTGTAGCATCAGGGAGGAACCAGGAGCTGGATTTTGTCTGGTCTCTGTGGTCTGATTCAAAGCCCAGATAGTGGGATGAGTGTTCTGCTATTTGATAAATAACTGTCATATGGCTCACACATTACACAAGACATTCCAGTCCAGGTCCAAGCACTGAAAAGGCAAAGGAAGAGAATGAGATAGGATCAGCAGTGGATCATTTGAATGCAAACCCATCAACCAAGGAAATAGATTTTGCAGTCGATCTGAAAATAAATGAGCCACAAGAAGAAACAGTTAGGACTCAACAGAGAATATATATAGCTCCCAAGTTTTATTGTTATGACTAAACCCAGTCAAGCAGTTTGAGAAAGCTATCTTCCATTTGCAAAAGCAAGACACCTGCTTGTGCAGAATGACTGCAGGCTCTTCTGTAAATTTCATACAGATGCTATGAATATATGGAGAAACAGTCTTCTATGTCTAACAAAGGGGAGGAAGATGAAATGACTAAATGCCCCATAGTTTTTACAACAAAACAACTTGGAAAACATTTTAATGTGGTCAGTTTGCATCTTTGAAGATTGAAGAAGTATGTAAGATTTGTGTCTGCTTGTGTGTTTATGGGCAATTTGGACACGATCCACTGAACCATCATCTGTAGTCCTGCTCCTTCTGCGGTACCCCATATAACCTAACATGGGAGAAAATGAATGGCTTAAAAGTCAAGAAGTTTCAGTTTGTTGTAAAGAAAATAAAGTAACCTCAGGATATTTCACCTTGTTAAGATAAGATAAGATAAAATAAGATAAGATAAGATTTAAATGATCCCACCATGGGGAAATTTTGCAGGGAAGAAATATACAAGAAATATACACTTGTGAAACATAAAAATTAAAGAAAAAAAGAAATCTGCTAGTAAGTAGTAAGTATATAAATTTAGATTTAAGATAAGATAAAATATGACTTAACTGATCCCACCATGTGAGAATTTCAATATTAACAGCGACAAAATACAAGACACAAAGTGCAAAGACAGGCAGAAAAAAAAAATCTGCTATTTATATTTATAGGAGGCCTCCCATATATATGAATATTTCTATTAATTCAAATGTAACATTATTTACATCTTTATAATATAGTTGCAACATAGTTGTTTTACAAGAGTATGGGAGGCCCTATGAGAGGGCCGTTTAGGACAATACACATGAAAACTCTGCACATGCACTCAAAGTGTACTCACACATACACTGATGACTGGTACATATGCACCAACAGAGGGAAAAACCCTTCAAAATCTGTACACACACACAGTTTACACACACGCATACTGATAATGGATACACACACACCGTAAATAAAGACTCAACACATTAAAAAGCTGCACACACACACACACACCGACAATGGGCACAAACACACTGAAAATCTGCACACACAACCGTACATACACTATGAAACATTCTCACATACTGAAAACTTTTAGCTTTAATGGCTGCGTCATTTTATACTATTCAGTGTGCGTGTAAAATAAATTCAGTGCGTCCGGAAGCTCTGGTCAGTGTAACCGGAAGCTGAAACTTTTGTTTACACGAGGCCCGCCAATGGTTCAGCTACTTCCAATTTTGCTGCTTCAAAATACTATTCTCTATGTAGCATCGGGTCAAATAGAAGAGGCCAGAACTGATGGTGGAATGATTTATTTTGTCGTCCTTTCATTCACCAACCAACGTAAGAGCTAGTAGAAAAACAAAAGATACTATCACTGACATGGCTCCTACATTAACCGTTAGGAAAACAAATCACATACAAACTTTAAAATAGACATATATCATTCACATACCTTGTTTCCCTTTTGACCAATGTATAGCATTTATTTCTCTTATTTTCTACTGTTATTTTCACTCTGTATTTCTACTTTTTCTGTGCGTTTTTTTTTTTGCGTCCTTTTCGAACGTTAGCTTCCGTTTTATTACTTCCTATCTCTACCTTTCAAAATAAAAGCTCACTTTTCACCGTAATTTACAAAATAATTACCTATACTTTGTTCGCCTTTACACTCTATATTATAAATTGTTTATAGGTTATGTTATAGAAACTTCATACTTGAC
>JAQQZY010000023.1:6882348-6895469 GCA_030068375.1 Ostorhinchus rueppellii
GATAGATAGATAGATAGATAGATAGATAGATAGATAGATAGATAGATAGATAGATAGATAGATTTTATTGATCCCAACGGGGAAATTGAGGAATATGGCAGGAGGTAGATTTCCTCTGCGTAGTTTAATAAAAGGCTAAAACAATACCTGTGGTGAAGCCCTGTGTAATTATGGCGCACAGTTAACACCAAAAATAAATGTGTTTAATCATGCTTTAATGTGGCAAAATAAGGCTGTGGTGCTTTATATGTTATCCAGCGTCCAAGTGAAGCCAGATATCGAGCTTATTGTACAGACCTCAATGAAGACCAGATTCACAGAGACTGGGTGAGAGTGACGCAGAGCGGTCATAGATCAATCACAGCCTCTGGACAGACGATTAGAAAAATCTGTGGTCTCTAGAAAGCATCCAGTGCACGGGTCAGAGTTCACAGTCTGATGTGGTCAATGTGCATAATAAGAACCATGAGCTCAGTGACGAGCAGCGTAAAGTTAACAATATCCACTTGTTCACATAAGGTCTCTTGTCCAAAACCTAATTTGGTGCTGACCACTACCCTTCCTATAACTGTCTGGCAGGATGTAAAACTTGTGACTTAAACCTACTGTCAGATGTGATACGTTTCATTTTCACCGACTGAACATGTCGCAGGAAAGTTTATTTGTTTTTGTTTTCTTTTATTGCTGGATCGTTGTGAAAGACCAAGTTTGTGCTTCAGCATGGGACAGAGAAGATGAAGTTTGTGACTGTGCTGCAAAGGAAGTAATGAATTTCTAATGAAATGCAACAAAGAGCTCTGACCGCTGCAGTGATGTTTCTGATATATTGTAAACCCATGAGAGTCTCATTCCCTAGAGCACAGGACAGCAAAGACTCAGTCATATGAATCACAGATGTTTGTCTTAACCATAATTTTCTGTAAATAAAACAAGGGATATGGCGCATGGTAAA
This sequence comes from Ostorhinchus rueppellii, assembly GCA_030068375.1. Classification (NCBI taxonomy): domain Eukaryota; kingdom Metazoa; phylum Chordata; class Actinopteri; order Kurtiformes; family Apogonidae; genus Ostorhinchus; species Ostorhinchus rueppellii. Next base: position 6,883,301 of record JAQQZY010000023.1, read on the forward strand.
AAATATTCAGTTTTGAAAGATTTGTGCCTGGTTTTTCCACATAAATGTCAAATAACTTCAAAATTCTTACTCTGCTTCCCAAAAAGAACCACTTGCGGTGTAAATAATATTATGGGATACTTCAATAGATATTTCATATCACATAAATCCCATATGAAGATAACTCCCTTCTGTTTTAAAAGATGAATGTGAAGAAAACCTACCGACCTGTCCCTGTACTGTATGTAAATCAGTCCGCACAGTGACATTCTAACAGCACAGCCACTAGAAGAAAAATGTTTTTGAGTGGATTGGACTTTGAAGAAAATCTTTCATGTCAGCTGCTGCCCCTTTGACCTCCTCTTCTTCAGGTGAGTAACACACCCCAGGCCCTTCAGGTTCCTTTACACTCTCTCAGTATCACATTCCTTAAAAATGGATAATGTCCCACCTGGATGTAAAAATGGAAATTAATATTGGTTGGAGTCCATTATTATGTATGCAGCTGTGTTTTGCAGCAGCCAAGTCAAACAGCTGAAGAGCTACTGGGCCCAGATGCACACCAGGGGGGTTTCCGACACAACCCTTGCTCGACTGCCTCCACTACAAGGTGCAGACAGAAGCACCGCCTGGTTGTTACTAATACGATACAACTGAATGGATCACCAGGATTTTACTCAGCGCCACAACTGCTGCAAACATAATCCAACGGGTGATTAAATTTGTTGCAGCTATCAATTTTAACACTCTAATCCCAGTGTACATTGCAGTACGGCCAAATCAAGCAGTGGTAGCAACTAAGAAACCAGTGTGACTGTCGACATCTGATGAATAGTAATCATACAAGGCATCAGTTTCCTGTATAAAAACTATAAAAACTATAAAAACTACAGGTTGTAAGGTTTTTTTTTTTCCAATGGGGAATGTGATTTCTGTTGACAAACTGCTGAGAAAAAAAAACTGTGCGTAGGTTTTCTGCAGGTTTCAACACGTTAAACCCGAAAAAGATCTTGTCTGGTCATTACTATTATACTTTAACACATATTTCATGAATCTCTGTGCTAGAATTGGACTTTCATGGTGTTCTCGATGCAAAAACAAAACAGTCTTGGATGCTCCAAGTTGAGCCTAAAATTCATTTTCACTAGGCTTCAGGTAAATGCTACTCTGAATCAATATTTAAGACTTGTCAAATCATATCAAGAGATACAACACTTACTTGTGTGTCAGCTATTATATGAATGAGCAAGTAGTTTAATAATTGTTAAAATGGATTCTTGTTTTTTGTATTGGGCCACCCCTTGTTTTCTTCGATTTCTTGTTCATTTTAACACCTGGTACAACAAAAGGTTCATTTGTTTTGATAAATATAATGATAACAACAAAAATAGCTCATAAGAGTTTAATTTCAGAGTTGATATCTATCCATTTTCCATGTTTTCTTGATAAAAACCAAAACCACTTCAGTTCTTATATCATTATTTGTCATTGTACAGATAAAAACAGTGCTTTTAGGCATTCTGTGTTTTCTTTTCTGTGTTTTAATTACATGATACACACAGGAGTTAGTAGTTGATTGCATAACCATTGATTTTGATGACTTTTGATGGTCTAATAATCTTTTCTGTGACTGTATGTTCATTCAGATGTTGCTGCTATTCTCGTATCATAACCTGTCTCTGCAGTCACTAGAAGTTATGACCAGAAATGTTTAGTTTTGTTAGGTCACACTGAATTTGACCTTTGACCGCAAAATCTAATCAGGAAATCCTTGAGTCCACATGAGCATTTGTGCCAAGTTATATATCGATACAAACAAGCAAAGCCAAGGTCACAGTGAGTTGGGCCTTGAATCAGTTTATCATTGAATCCTTGTAATTGTTTGTACCGAATTGTGCACTATTCTTTCAAACTATTCAAAATTCTACATTTTAAATATAATGGAGCTGACCAACACACACACACACTCACACAGCCTTATAGAGGAACACATCTTATGAAATCTATATTCTCTGATTCTTCTTAAATTTTTATTTATTTTTTTTGGCGTCTTTACTTATCTGACAAAAAAATGACCTGAAAAACTGAACACCTTTGGGTTGTGGGTGAAATACATCATTTGAGGGCATAATCTTAGGCTTCACTAAACAGCTGTCACTATTTTCTGACATTTTATAAACCAACAATAAAAAATAAAATAAAAATTTAAAAAAAAGGAAGTCGCTCCCCAAATCCTATATAAACATTTACAGTGTAAAATTCAGATCGCATTTTTAGATTTTCAGAGGACCCACAGAAACCCTGTGTTGCCTGTGTGCACACCAGGAAATGACTTCACACAGTTAAATATGGGCTTTATTCATTTAATTTATTAAGATGCTACATAGTCCAACCAGGTTGGGTTGTTTTTATACACCAGAGACTACTAGACTAGGAATATTAATCTTCTTCTCAGATAGACTTATTTATTTATTTATTTATATACATACAAAACAGTTTCCCGACTGCTTACATTGATCACGGTGATGGTCAGAGACTCCATGACAGGTCAGTGCAGTGTGTTTTAAAACCAGGCTTGAATCAGTTAGTATTTACATGTAATTATAGTTGTTTATTTAATCCTACCTGGAGTATCAAACTGGTGGGCTCCACTGCATCAAGGCAGGACCATGATACATTTAATTCAATATGGTACAATATGGTAATCTCACATACTTCCCGTGTGTAAAAACTTCATGATACTCCAACCAGCATTTAGTGAACAAGAATAATTGTTTGCAAGTACTATTTGACCCAGGTTTGATAACCCTGGATGGGACTGTAGCTCAGGTCTGCTCTGCCCTCCCTCTAAGCAGCAAGTCATCCTCAACCCAACAACTTTACAGCGATACAGTGGAAACAAAACGCTCGTATCCATATGTCTTTACCTACCAGTCAAATCCACCGCTTTACATTTCATTTAAGAAAAAATGACAGTGAATCTTACTGTTCTTGTCTTTTGCTTTAGCAAAATGAATATGCGCCTCTTGTCTACTCATTAAGTGGAGAAAGTTGGAAACATAACCAAATGATTTCTCTCAATTAACATAAGTAGAATGACACCTTCCCCATGCTTTGTAGTTAATTGTCCACAGTATGAACATTTGGAGATTAAACCATTTGAGTTGTTTTGTTTTACTTTAATTAAAAAAAAAAAAAAATCAGCATCTCTGGAACAGTACAGTGTCATAATATGGTCCCTTGAGGCTATAGCTATACTGTAAGCTTTCCTTTTCCTTTGCATGAGAAAATAAAATAAAATAACATATGCTTCAGGGAGACAGTGACACTCTTAACGCAAGTGCATTTAAATTAACACAACTTCAAATGCAGTGAGGATATAACATTAAAAAGCAATGGATAAATGCTGAACAAACACCAAAACTGGACACTGAACAGTGGGTAAATGGAGAGCAGGCAGCTGAAACACTCGTAAAACACTCAGTTGTTCTCTTACATACATTTGCCTCAACAAAACAAAAGATAATGTTAACAAATGTATGGCTCAGTAGGAAAATATGAGAAAACAAAAAAAGAGCAGGAAAGGCCAAGGCCCTCTGTTTGTCCAACAGGACAGTTATATTCAAACACAAAACCATTTGTCTATACATGCAAATTCTGTCAATTTGTGGTTCTTCACTATGCTGTATGTTTATGTGTGATACAAGTCAGTTTCCTTTATCTATATACCTCCATCTTGGCCTGAGAATAACTTACCCAAATAGGTCACAAGGCAAGGCTTTCATTTGGAGAACATTGATCTAATCTTAAGTCTGGAGTTCATTTCAGGTAGCTGCAATTTTCTTAAATGCTTAAACCCTAACAACAAAAAAATACGTAAAATCATAAAAATGCAAGAAAACACAAAGAAATAAAATCAGAAAATGTAGTTGTGCAAACCTACAGCCAAATGACATTACTATCACCATTATAAAAGCAATTAAATTAGATTTAAAAGTCCAGATGCAACACTCTCTGTGAACACATGCAATAAAACATCCCTCTCTGACAACCGGGGATGCAGTGAGCATTGAGTGACAGGTGATGGTAATAAGGTAGAGTGGAAAAAAAGGACACAAGGAAAGAAAATACCTATGGTATAGTGTTTCATACACTGATCAAAGTTGTTCTACAATCAAAGACAAGCCGATTTTACAAAGCCTCTGATTGGAGGAGTCAGTTTGATAGCCCTGTGTGTAACCCCGACTGTTTGGATCATCTCTCTGGTAAATCCCTTCCTTAAAGGGGGTTTAGCTGGAAGGAACACCTGGATATACTGTACAGTGGGGGCTTTACGTATACATATACATAGACTCTGGCCTCCGTCATTTAGAAAAAGAAACAACAGTACACTAAAATGACATTCGCACAATTGCAAACTGACTCAGTCGCACCACTACCTCACCGGTGTTAGAAAATCCATTGGTAGGAATCACTAGCATTAAATCATTAATTTTCCATTACCCAAACCCATAGAACCGCTCACCTGTATACATTAAACTTTGGGAAGAGGGCCAGAATGATTATGTGATGATTACTTAGAGGCAAGACCTATAACGGTAGGTTTGTTCATAAGATGAAGAATCATTTTTCTTTTTTCTCATACATTACCTTTGATTTTTTTTTTTTTTACATAAATGAAATTGAATCAAAACTAGTACCACCCCCCGCCCAGTGGATATGGCATTTTCGATCCAAAATCCCAGATCCTGTGTTTGTTTCATCCCCCGAAAGCATGCTGCGGCCAACCCGATCTGCGCTGCGCTCTACAAGACCAATTTGCCCACAATGACGCCCACCACGAAGAACAGCACGATGAGTGCCACTGTGCGGGCACTCAACCCCTCCTCTTTCTTCATGCCAACTGATGCGTGCTGAGATGACATCACATTGCTCTTCCTCATCCGGAAACCGTCATCCTCCTAAAGTGGAAAGAAGGAGGAAGTGGGGATAGTGGGAAGGTAAAGAAAAACAAAACAACATGATTAGAAAGGAAAGTGTGGAAGTGAGGTGTGTGGATGGTGAAAAAAAGGAATGTAGAAAAATGAAGACAACATAGTGATCACATCAGTCAATAAGATAAGGCAGCATTTATTTATTAGCTCAAAGAAAGAGGATCTGTTTAAATCTTCATCTGACCCAATCCCCTGAGGACTGAAAAAGGCGCCAGGCTTTAACACACTTCATTTCCCAGCAGCGGGTGGGGGGCTCTCTGTTAGTTTAATCTCAGCCGCAGGAGCAGCCAAACAGTCTTTCTGCTTCTGGCAAGAACTTGAAGGGGAGGTGGCGGTGTTTGAGGGGAGCAGGATTCTCTTTTGACTATGTGTGACTCATTTTCAACCAAACCTTTACAAAACACTAAATAAACCCTACCTCAGTGATTGCCTTGATTGATTGCACACTTGTTAATTTGCACAATTGCTTTATGAGCTTTGAACCTTGAGATCTGTGGCTGATTATGAATATGAGGCACGTATTGCAAACTTTAATCCTGAGTTAGTGTCTCTGTTTAAAGAAATGTGGCCAAGGGCGGGGGACACCACAATGCCATCTGGAAGTACAACTTTATGACTCAAATTTCCACTTAATTTGCTTATCTTGACTGTAAACATTAATCAGTAGAAAACCAATCATAAGACACAAATCTGACTTTGTGTGTTCAGTCAGTGATCTCATAAGTTAGTTTTGATAAGATAAAAAAAATGTCATCTTTCATTCAGTGGAATAACTAATTCCCTCTGTCTTTGTTTTAAGCCTGGGGCTAGATGTGGCCAAGACTAAAATAAAGTTTTAATGTATGGGTTTCATATGGCTGACTGTAGGGTTCATGAAGTTTGATTAAAGAGTTAGAAATGCTTTTTAATGCTACTCGGAATCAAATTCAAGACCAGCCAAACAATAATCAAAACTGAGGGGGAAAAATTCCACCAGTTACTTAGGATTACTTTGATTTCAACCACTTTATAACAGCACACCAGCAACCGCATTTAATGTTAATGCAACAATGAAAACCCTTTTAGTTTCCTGATCCCACTCAGACTAAAAAATACAAAAACAACAACATAATTAAGATTTCTTCTCCTGCTCTTATTTTCTTCATCCACACTGAGTAGTTTCTATGACACCTGTCAGATGTACAAGCTGAGATGCTGAAAACCATACCTGTGTCACATGTAGCACTCCATTATGAAGAGATATGATAGGTTGTTTATGGGTTAGGGAGAGAGAGCAAACTTGAGGCCTCTAACAGGACACTGAATGCTCAGTTAACTCACTCAGACTGACTCACTGGAAGTACATTCCTGGAGTGCAGGTTAATATTTACATCACACAGGGGAAAGCCTTCCTTCCACCATGAGTGCATCATTACTTTTTCAGTCCTGCTCCTTATGTCTAAGAAAACAACCTCCAAGCTGAAATTACATTCTGAATAAGGCAAGTTTTAATAAAGACACAGGTGATTTGCGTGCACTTTCCTTTTTTAGGGATGTAGTCATTTTAATGCCATACCATGAGTTATTGCGGCCATCAAACCAATTTCTCCGCCAACACTATTTTACAAAAACGTCACTGTTTCAGCATCCTGCATTCAGCAGTGCCTAAGAACAAGTCAAACAACCCAGATAACTTCAACCCTTATTTCAGAATGATGATGGAGGAAGCCAGACCTATCTACAACACTGACATGGTGCCCACTAAGTGTGGATATGGGTCTGGATATGAGAGATTAACCTGACTAAAAGAATGTTACAGCTGTAATGCAAAAGCAGAAACTATGTTTGTTCTGCTATCATGATTTGCATGACTGTAGTGTGGAGATATTCAGTAAATTACTTAAAAATTAAATATTAACTGTTTTTAGTCTTTAAAATGCAATTTCAAGAAAAAAAGAGGACTCTGAAAGCCTATTCTCCATATATTTGCATTGCAACTTCTGAAAGCTTTAAGATCAATTAAGATCTTATGTTTAAACTAATGATTTCAATTAAGACTTTTCAAGATTCTGTGGGACACCTGTGACTGACGAACCAATAAACTGATGTGTGATTTGTATCAATTGCATAATCATTTTATCATGGTCTTTTCAATGAATTCAATTTTATTTGTAGAGCCCTATATCACAACAAGGTTATCTCAGAGGGCTTTACAGAATTCTTAACTGTCTCACTTTGAAGACCAATAACACTGTAACTCCACATACAGTGATTCTTTAATGAGTTGTGGATTCACGAACCACTAATGACATGAAGCAAATGAAAAAAGCAACCTTTATTCCTCTCACCATCTCACTCACCCTAATCTGTTTGTTTTCTTCCCGTAGCCGTTGAGCCTCCATTTGCAGCCGCTTACACTCCTCCATGATCTTCTTTACCTCGCCATCATCGAGGGTGGAGCTCATTGACTTCGGAGGCAACACAGAGGAGTCTGACTTCAGCAAGCTGGATGACATCTTGTTGGACTCCATGTCGTGCTGTAAGTGGGTTACAAGGGGACAAGTTACGACACACTGGGTAGACTGTTTCTACTAAAAGTTTCCACGGCAATTGTGACCAATAGCCTGGCTGGGACACAGGTGGTTTTTGATTTTTACTTTTGGGAGCTTTGCAGACTTTTATATAGAGTACAGTATGAATACACACACACACACACACGCACACAGGCACACACACACACACACACACAGTTATGCAGAAATACAGAGCCTCCCCTCAAGCTTCTATCTCTACATTTGAGAGTAAGTTCATCCAGGGGTGCCTTTCATAAGTAGATCAAGCTGGTTTCTATCAGCATTATCTCTGTGTATCGGACTCTGTGGTGCACAGTGCTAAGCCCTGTGTGTATGTATCCCACATCTCATAATGAAGTGAAAACAACTACCACAGGTCCTTCTACCCCCCCACTGATCTCGAAGCTGCTAGCCTCTGCTTGTGTCTTGACCAGATAATGTCTCTACAGCTGTGTGGGGTCTGGGCAGTACCACAACAATAATAACAGACATGTGAGAGTGAAAGTGGCCCTCTGATAGGGTGTTGATACACAAAAGCTGATGAAGAGAAAGACAACAGTAGCTGGAAGAAAGTGGGACAAGATGGAAAAAGGGATGCAGAGGTGATTAAATGTGACAACAGAAAAACCAGCAGCATTGTAAACATTGAAAGCTAAACTGGCCATTAAAAATGCATTGTGGCACCCTGCTTAGACCAATTAGTGTAATGCTGAAAATGCTGGAAGGAAGTAATGAGACTACACATTCCCTATTCCATGCCCTGTGAAATCTTAAATGGTGAAGCAAAATTGAATTGGAAGGAAGAGCATGTGCTTACCGTTTTTTCATTCTCCACTGGCATCTCAAAAACACACCTCAGCTTCGAGTCCATCAGTTCTTCTGGCTTTGCCTCCTTCCACTGGAGAGACAGAAAAATAGTAAGGAAAAACATTTCATGGTCCACTATTGTCAAGACAAGGGATTCATTTGGCAGCCAAACTAAATGACAGCATAGTGCTCCTTGAACAAAAAACACTAAAAACAAGTAGATTGTACCAAGTAGTCAAATTCAGAGTTTTCCAGAGGTTTATCATGGGCTCTGTTGTGTTGATCACAGCAGAGAGATTATGGTGCTTGGGCATCCACCAAAAATTTTACTCTCATTTTTAAAGTATTTATTAATAACAGATTTCAGATTTCCACAATAAACTTAAGATATTGGCAAGGAACACGTGAAAAGGCTATACTCACTCTAGAGCACGAACAGTAAAGTTTACAACAGCAAAGTAATTTCATACAAATGATATCTCAATGGAAAAATAAATATTGGTAAATAGGAAAATAAATGCTATACTGTACCTAGTGTGACCATACATGACAGCAAAAAATGTCAGAAAACATTCAGGTTAGTTTTGTTTCCTTTTCATTTGGCTAAGATGCTGTGGAAAAAATGCTGCTAGGGAAAAACCTTGAAGTTGCACTTCATATGTCCAGACTTATACATGTAGTTAACACCTTGAGGTAATTCAGTAAAAGGTGTTAAGACTGTTTGTTGGTGAAATGGAAGTTATTAGATCATTTTGATGTCTCAGCAAAGTTGACTGTTAACAACACTTAATGTCACAATTCCATCGTATTATAATTTCTTTTTCACTTTTGTGTGAAATTTATTCAAAACTAGTGAAGGAATTCTTGAGTCATGGCCAACACCAAATTTGGTCAGGTCAAACTACTACAGAACATATTTCCGAAAACAGCCCGAACAGCCAGGTATGACAATGTATGTGTGAGAACAACTGTGTTCCACTAATTTACCAGAAACTAATTAAATAATGATGCACTTGAACAATAGTACTCTTAGTCAACTTGCATTTTTAAAATTTTTTATCAACAACTAGACTATTATCAAGGAGATCCACTCTGTCAATTGTTGAGAGTCCACATGTTCAAAACAACGAAAAAAAAAAAGTATAGGAAGAGGATTGCATTGTCTCCCACCATTGTGCTTCTCTTACATCCCCACCTCAAAAATCTCCCTTCAAGTCTGCTAACCCCCTATTTAATCACAGGCTTGTGCAATACTCCACTGGAGTTCAGGCTGTGCCTCAGAGCAGCATCTCTCTTTTAACCATCATTCAGTTTTGCTGTACATGTGAATATATGTTTCATGGTGCGTATTTGTCATAATATCATAAATACTCCACATACTTCTTGTCATTTTAATTATGAGTCACTTTATGTTAATGCAAGATAGCAAGGATGACTCTGAGACCACACATACTGTTATGACATAACTGTTCTCATTGTGTTCTTTATTGTTTTGTGTAGGAATTGTGACATTAGGCTGTCATCCAAGCTGGGAGTTGCCTCTTTCCTTACAGACACATTGGATGATTTGTACTTCTTGATGTATTAAGGGCTGGGTCTGAGTGAGACACTATGACACTTTTTTTTTAAGTCAAACATTTCCAAATATTCTGTAAGTGCTTCTAAAGCTGAAAATGGATGAAGTGTGACAAATGGGTTTGCGACGTCAGTATATACTCACCACTCCCTCCATGTCGGTCATGTCAGGGGGTGCTAGCATGGACTGCACCATGAACTTGTGTTTGCTTTTCTCATTTGGGTCATAGTCAAATGGCTGCAGCATAACTGTAACACAAAAAAACAACAAGATTACATGATCACATAATGACTTTTCTCAGTTAAATTTATACTTACCAAAACTGTAGGCTCAAGTGCATATAGATAAATATTTTTCCTCATTTTTATTTACTTAATGTGGGTGAATAATATGCAAAAAATATGGGATGAATCTGAGGGGGATGAGGTCATAAATAATCTCATAAATTGGCAGCTATAAAAGTTGTAAAAAGGAAGTGCTATCATTTAGTTTTTGAGTGTTATGACTCCCTTCATTTCACTCCTCCTTTCTTTTAACCTCAGTCTCACTCCCTGTCTGAGGAGAATGTATCAAAAAAGTGTTTTGTGTTTAGTATCATCCAAAATATAGTGGACAGGCAGGAACCCAAATTTGTAGGTGAAGTTCAGCAATGAAAAATTAGCTCCAAATACAGATATTAAATACCAGTAAAATCTCTTTATGACCAATTTTCCATCTTTTTCTCCCCTTTTTTCAAATGTGTTCACGGCAAGGATTAGAGAGGAATTAGTGAGTATCAAATACACATGGATTTGTCAAACAGTAAACTAGGATCTGATCCTCTCAGCTTACCCTTGCCACTTGGAAAAAGTGGTGTATATGATTTATTTCTAGGTCCGTGTTACCATGACAGCGAAACACTGACGGATTTACAAATACCCCAGGGGGTAATCGTTGTAACAGCTTCCAACCCTGTTGTTTTTCATCTTAACATTACATATCACCCTAACAGAAAGCAGGTGTTGGATTGGAATAGTGCTTAAACACATCACCACATCACTGCTCTCAGTCAGCAGCATGCTATTTGATGTCATTCCAATGACTGAAAAGGTATTTTAAAGCTGTAACCATGATTTGTACCCTCTAAGACTGATCATTTTCTTATGTTTGTATGGGTGCTGGTCATGTAAAGGGGATTAAAAGGTCTATTGATGAGTGATCTTTTGATCCATTGATTCCACTGAGGGAAAATCAAAGGCATACTCTGACACCAGTCCAAACTATGTGCAAAACCAGTCTGATTCCTCAGCTTCCATTAGAAATAAATTACCTTCTAATTTCAAAGCCAGTGTTGTAGCTATCAGGATGGTTTTCATATATGGCACATGCCAGTTCTCCCCGGAGTGGAAAACCTCAGAGATGTAGTGCACCATTACAGCAATCAGGGCAGTTCAATATCGCAAACCAGAAACAGACGGCATGAACAGATTGAGAACGTCCTGTTTCAGTCAGACCCAATTTGCATGGCCATCTACTTCAGGTCCAAGGGGACAATACCGGAGTATAGAGGCAGGAAAGCATGGAAGTTCTTTTAGCTGCATAAATAACGTAAAAAGGTCCTGAACCGATGTCAGATTTGGAAAAAAACAGTCACAGTAGGGGGAAAACTGATTTATATATCATCTTTGATCTACAGCCTCTAAACACTTTTTTTTTAACAAAGGCTACTTCTGATAATGGCATGGTTTAGTATTTGTACTTCAGTGAGCATTTATAATACTCTTAGAGGCTAATTGTAGTCAACGTGGTCAGGCAGGATGGTAATCGGCTGCCTGCTTGTTGATGATGAATGGAACCATTAGATGGGTGAGAGAAGGAGGTAAGAAAACTTTCCTTTCCTGTTGCTAATTAATGGCGTCTCATGAGACAAGATGCTCCCATTAGAATTACCACTAACTATTTACCTTCAAGTGCTTACAGAGGTCAGTCCTTACTCCCTGTTCTAACATAATAATAACACATAATAAAAAACAGTTGCATGGCTTCAAATGTGAGGCTGCAATAAATGGTCTTTCCAATATAAATTCAATTGTTGTAAAAAAAAAAAAAAATTGGTTATTTGCTTGAATGATTTATGTTTTGGTAAGAAATCTGGCTGGAGCATTGTTTTAAACAAATTGTCAAACTGCAAATGACTTGTTTTGACTGAATAATAATAATAATAATAATAATAATAATAATAATAATAATAATAATAATAATAATAATAATAATAATAATAA
>JAQQZY010000023.1:6895569-6908508 GCA_030068375.1 Ostorhinchus rueppellii
TTTCAAGTGTTTGCTCCTGGAGGATTCTGTTGGGTTTCTGTAAATTGGCTTCTGAGTCTGGTTTCACCAGCTCTATTAGTAAAGTGTCATGAGATAATGTTGTTATGATTTGGCGCTATATAAATAAACTTTGATTTAATTTGATTTGATTTGATTTGAAGACGTTTCCATTAAAAGGACCTCCAACTACACACTTTGTTATTATAAAAAAACAAAAAATCCTGGAATAATTTGTCAATAACCTCATCTCCTACCTTCTGGCACATGAGCTATTTTAATCTTGCTCACATCTTTTTGTGTGAAGCACTTTGAAATGTATTTTTACATGAAAAGTCTTTTATAAATAAGTATAGTTGCAGCTGTAGTGAAATGATTGTTGGACTAAATTGTTGATTTTTTAAAATTGTTTTACACATAAATCTTTTTGTTCACCTACTCAATGGTCAGTTTTACTCATAATACAAACCCACAAGGATATGACATGACAATATCCAACGGTACTAATGAAACTGGCTCAGGGACATGCCTTAAGTTTTCATAAAACTCTTCAGCTTTAAGTAATAAACACATTTCTTGAACCATTTTTAGAATTGTTTGGAGTGGATACTTGTGTGAACAGATGAACATTTGGAACAGGTCTAAAAGTGCTGCAGTGTTCAGCACTTCACATGTAATAGGTACACCCTGACCATTGTTCATTGTTCCTCAATCCAAAAACCTGATCAAAGATTAGCAAATGCACTGAGACAACACTGGTAGGGTGGGGGGAACAGAGAGAAGTCAACCTGGGTTGAGATATCAGTCTGGAGGGAAAACTCACCAACATGGAAGCTGTCATAAAACTTGTTGATATTCAGGCTTCTCAAGGCAGCAGGTTCACACACTCCTGACTGTTCTCTCTGAGGTACATCTAGTTTAATATCACTCAAAAGGAAGAAAAATACTGACTGTTCACCTGTAAGACTGTTTCAGGATGGAAAATAATCCCAAAAACCACCAAGGCAGTTCACCTAATGTTTACAAGAGAAATCAAAAACCATGGTAGAAATCAAGATCGGTCCTAAAAATCCGTCCAGAGGTAAAGAGTAAAGGTTTTGTTTATTGGTCTAGACTACATGAATGTCATATGAACATTAATGTCTATTCATGCAGGCCCAAATATCACTTGGGACAGCAGAATCCCTACTGTAATAATACAGTCCCGTCAATATAAGTTCATAACAAATATTCAAATAAGCTCCAACAAAACTTATTTCCTTTTTATGGTGTATTATTTCGCTCTCTGCCTTCCTCAGAGGTTAACCTGTCCAGTGTATGTCAGCAAGACATTTCACATACTGGCAAACAAGCTCAAGATTTGTGGACACAATGAGTTTTGAAACATTCTCGCCACGTATTTTTCCACTGGACGCTATGCAACACCAATTCAGTTCAGCAACATTCCCGTGGTCATGGTTACATTGAACATATACAGTTTCAGCTGGGTTTAGCTTCAAAAGCAGAATCTATCCTCAGCTAAGCCAGCAAATGACACATCATGAGTTTGTAAGGTATCCTGTGGCAGACTGTTCCCTTTTGCTCTAATGGAAGTGAACATTCATGTGAACTTATTCCCCTGCTCGAAATGTGATAATAGACGAACAGAGCTGCAAAAAGCTAAAAATCACTGGCTAAATTTTCAGATGGAGGCTAGACTTTAGTGGACAGAATTACAATATATTTAGCAACCAGCAGTTGTTTCACAGCCTTAAGTGTTCAAAGACTGATAAAAATGTACTACAAGGCACCTATTTAAACTAACAAAAAAAAAAAATCTACATGAGAATAACAAAAGTTGAGATGTGGAAGAAATTTTCTCATATTTTGCTGAAGAAAAAAAAAAGTACTGTTCTGTACGTTCTGCATTCAAGTATCATCAACAAAATGTATTTTAAGTGTGACAAGTCAAAGCTCCAAGTCTGTCATAAAATTTGGATGATGTTTTGGATTCATGTTACTGCTGTTCATAATTCATATTTATGAGCATATGTCTGTAGCACCGGTGTCCTGTAAGAACCATGTACAGTATTTCTACAAGGTCAGCTTTTCATGAGTTCAGAAATACAGGCCTGTTTTCAGCTATGTGAAAATGCATTGTCCAGTAAATCCAAGAGGCTTTTAAAGAGTTTATTTACTTTAAGAAGGAGGAGAATTTTAAACTCAACACATAAGGGACTGCTTAATTGTTCAATTTATCACAAACAAAGAATAAAATAAAACAAAATAAAATAAATAATTTTAAGATATGCAAAAAGAGTACAAAATACTGTACTCTAAAACAGACAGATAAATGAATTTTAATAAAATTACAAAGTTGCATTGCTATTATAATTTCTAGGATTGGTTACTGATATACTCAGGACAGGTTCCTAAAAGTATCCTTTCAAACCTTAATTTGGGATGATATGTTTCTGCTTAGGTGTAAAGTGGTCAGAGCTCAAATATGAATTACATAAAGCCACAGTGAGTTACAGTATCTGGAGAAGCAAACATGACTTCACATTTAAAAGAAGATAATGCCTACACTACTTGAAAGATATCAAATACATTTTTTCCTGCTAAATGCACTTCTTTAGTAATACTACAGTGTTTGTAGTGACTACATTCTCAGAAAAGCAGCAGCCATCACAGGACTCAAACTTGTGACTTTTTTTTTCCATTCTAAGTGTGAAAAATTATTGCATCTGAAAAAGTGGACTGTGCTGATTTGTCATTCACTCCTGACTGCAGGCCCCACTGACACAGTTTGCAGTTGTTGACATCAGATAGGGTAGACTGTAAAATGAGTCTGTGGCTGTAAATGGCAGAGGTGGCACAGTCTGGAAACACTAGCCTCTACCTGTCTCCCTCATAGTGCATGACTGGGTATGAGGTGTGGCAGAAAAGAGGCAGGAGTACGAGAAAATACTACAAAAAGCGACAGGAGTACTGCCTATCTATTTACGAAAAAAAAAAAAAAAAGCACCCCTTCAGGATACTTAGGAGATAACAATTCTGCAGTGTGAGGAAATGAATTAACCCCGGTTTCATCACAAAAACCATTCTGATATATGCTTATGAACAAATAAACCTTGCTGTTTACCTGAGACATTAATTGAAGTGCCTGCATCAATGATGCCACTGTTTGGCCGCACACAGTACCGG
Organism: Ostorhinchus rueppellii; assembly: GCA_030068375.1. Classification (NCBI taxonomy): domain Eukaryota; kingdom Metazoa; phylum Chordata; class Actinopteri; order Kurtiformes; family Apogonidae; genus Ostorhinchus; species Ostorhinchus rueppellii. The sequence goes on from JAQQZY010000023.1 coordinate 6,898,753, forward strand.
CGCGGCGCTGTTGTCTTCACTTTGAAGCACACATTCCTGTCTGTTGGGTTGGCAAGCTTGAGATTTGTGGTGACCACGTCTGAAAATGGACCTGTGAAGACAAGCAAAGACGTGGACAATGAAAACAACCTATTTATAAATTTACAAGACAAGACTTTATCACTCTCACACAGATGGAGAAGCCACTGGCAAACAAATGAAAGCACCATACCATAGTCTTCAAATTAACATACCATTAAATCAAGCAAGTGCAAGCAAATGTCTCTTAAACCTTGTTTAATTATCATTAAAATGAATCTCCTTGTCACAATAAAACACAAATTTTACATAACACTGCTTTTAAATTGTAGATTTAAGAAAAAACAGACTACAGAGAGGTCTGTCAGCCTCCAAGACAAATTAGAAAACCAGTGGGTAAAGCCTATTAGAAATAGGTGGCATGTATGCTAACACATTTAAATGTGGTCTATTAAAGTTTAAGTGGATGTGACTTTAATTATAATATACTTAATCTATTACCCACAAGTTGGAGCTTCTGCCACATTTTTCCTCATTTGAACAGACACTTGGATAAACTAAGTTTACTGCCAATTAAACAAATGCAGGTTTTTAATACATTTGACTGGAAGTTGTCTTCAAGAAAAATAAATCAAGTCTGTTTCTTGCATTAAAGGCCCAAATACTGCACTTCAGTAGCTCACATCTGTTAGAAGTGGACTACTGGGTATCACAGCACCATCCTTTAAATTACAACAGGACGCCTGCTACTGATATTCACGCCTGCTACTGATATTCACTGTTTCCACTAAAAAAAGTAAAAACATTTCATATCAATGTCAAAAACAGTGAGCAAATCCAAAAATCTTCTGTTAATGCACATGATCAACACGTATCCTGGAGTTGGCTTCAACTATTTACAGCCCTCACTGTTCATGCAGACCACATCTCTCTGAGGCTTTGACTTGGCCAGATGCATTAAGCTGCACAGATACAGTATGTCAGTAATGCAGATGAGGCTTATGGCAAATGCCACAGCAAAGGGTTGAGGATGAGGGACTTTAAAAAGATGAAGATATGAAAGAGAAGGTGGGCAACACATGGGACTAACCAGAGCAGTTACATGGATTTGTCAGATCACCCCACTTGACACTACTGCAATCAGCGTAGGCATGTTTGTCATTGTTTTGGCCTCTAGTCCAGCAGTTACAGCTACCGATCATGTTCCTCATAGAGAACTTGAGGCCTCATTTATGCTCTATGCACATACAAAAACAGATGCATGCATTTCAAATGGTGTAAATATGACTTAAATACTACTTCCATGCATCCATTGCATTAGAATGAGCGTTTGGCAATCAATCCGCCAGCGGTACTGTTCTCAATTAACACACTGGCCAAACACCAATAAGAAGGTTTATTGAGAGAAAAAGAAGAATGTTAAGGATACCAAACACAGCAGCAGTAAAAGAGGTATTACTAATGCTGAGACTGAGAAAGAGGCACATTCGGAGGCAGTGTTACAGGCAGTGGTGGTCTGTGAGGCTGTTAAACACCTTGAGGGATGTCAACAGTCAATATTTTTCATTGGCATTACCAGTGAGAGAAATTTGAAGTTTTCAACACTGCCCCCATGGTTTCTGGCAGTACTGCTCCATTTGCTCTGTTTGAGTATGTATCCACAAGCTCTCTGAAAATGGGCAAAAATATGCAAAAAAAACATGGATGTAAAACACAGCAGGATGGCTCCATTTGTATCCAATGTAGAGCATAAATGAGCCATTACTGTGTCATGACATTGATTTCTCCTCTTGTGGATCTACTATCAACTGTCAAAAAATAAATCCAAAAAGACCAATGATAATCTTTTCTTGGTCTTATTTTAAGCCAAGAATTGATTAAAGAAAGAAATTTTGGCTATGATGCGGCAACTACTTTTTATTTGTTGTTGTTGAGTTCTGTCCAGCATCCAGCACTATCTGATTGGTTACTTTCACCTGAAATAGTGAACTCTACAAAGTTTAGCCAACTCAGCAAAGTTTGGTTATTCTAACAACTACATTTTTTCACACTGGTATATCTCTTCAAAATCCTGGTAATTGTTCTATGTGATTATTACTACTGGGCGACATGGTGGTGCAGTGGATAGCACTCATGCCCCACAGCAAGAAGGTCCAGGGTTCGATTCCAGCACCAGTTACTGGTGGGATCTTTCTGTGTGGAGTTTGCATGTTCTGCCCGTGTCTGTGTGGGTACTCTGGCTTCCTCCCACCATCCAAAGACATGCACTGATAAGTTAATTGGTTTCTCTAAATTGCCCATAGGTGAGAGTGATTGTTTGCCTATATGTCAGCCCTGGGATGAACTGGCGACTTGTCCAGCGTGTACCTCGTCTTCGCCCTTAAGTGGCTGGGATAGGCTCCTAGTGAGGATAAATATTTAAGTAACTGTCTGTGGACCGCTTTTGACAGCACCACTATGTAGGGTAAACTTCTTGCATATGGAAGCTGACAACTGCCATACATCCAGTTATCTCAGAACAGGAGTTGATTATTCCTTTATTTCCAGACAACAAAATTTGTTGTCTGGTGATAATGGATTATTTCACTATAATGGACTATTTTATCTCATTATCTATATATTAACATGGTATTTGGTTATCTTGAGATGAGGAAAAACAGCAATTATGACAAGAAAATGAAAATTTGATTCCCCTTATTTCCTTGTGATTATCAGTGATTGACAGTGCCAAGCCAGCATGCAAAGATGGCCCCTTGACAACTGTAGCAACTGATTAAAGCTGAAAATGTCAGCTCAAGGAGTACCCATTATCGATCAATGCAACAAACTGTAGGTCTAACACAGGTGGAAATGGTCATCTTTCTGATGAAAAAAAAAACCATTCAAATCATTCTTTTGTTATCTTGTGAAAGTGTTCTTTTATTCTCTAACTTGTTATTAAAACAGCATATGACTTTCATCACTTTTTTTTTTTTTTAATTTATAAAACCAGATGCCTCCATCATAAACACAGTGTGCTTGCTTACATAACAAACCAAAAATGTCACTCTGAAGTTTTTCGAAATTTTGTTGCTAAGTGTGTTGTGACAATGGCGACCAAGCAAAAGCAGTTTCTCACAGATTTGGCAAGAAAATGAACCAGATTGCTAAAACATGAAATCATACAGTCAACCAGGGTTGTTTTACAGAATGAGTACAGTTGGTGGATGGAGGTAAAGGCAACATTTAGGTTCAGCACTCACAAAAGACAGCCAAATTGCTGCTGCATGGAATTCCCATTCTCACAATGCACTTCGCAAAAAAATTTCTGAAAAAGCTTGAGTGACATTTCAGTTATTATGCAAACAAATGGACTGTGCTTATGATGAGTCATCTTCAGTTGTTCACCATGAGAGAAATGATTCAGGTGCGCAAGCATGGAAAGACTAATGGATTAGTGATAATTAGGCTATCACTTAAGTTTTATAAATTTGGGGGAAAAAAAATCTGTGATGAAAGCCAAACACTGCTTTAAAAATAGCTTTATTTTGAGATAAAACAAAACAAAACAAAAAAAAACCTCAAAATCTCGAGACCAGAGCATTAGAGATGCATTCAGAAAACACAGACCTCTGACAACAGTAAAAGTCCACTCGTCTCCTTGTACCGTAAACATCAACTTGTAGTACAATAAATGACAAACGAACCACTTAATATGGACATGGACTGCCATTGTAAAAAATGATCTTAGTTGTGAAATGTTGGTTGGTGTCAGTTGGTCATGAGTTGATGTCACAGCCTTTGGCAAGGGTGAAAATAATTTCAAACACATCCATTCTCTGCTCCAGTACCAGGGAGACTTGTGGTTTATGAAGCTCTGAAAAAACTGCTCTATCTCCAGAATTTCCATAAAGAAATGTATCCAGAGAGTTTACTGGCAAGTATTAGTCACTTACGAGTTTTTTTCAGTGACCAGCGCTAAGTTATAGTAATATGTGAATGACGCAAGACTTCCCGAAACTACTGGATACAATGCCAATACCCACATAACTTACTAACTACTAGTCAGCCACATTAATGAAATTAAATTTTCTTTTAGAACATTACACTTTTTTTTTAAAAAAAAAATTACATTAAATGATTCCTTTAGACATTTAGAAAACTTCTTTTGTCCATCAAGAAAGACCAAAATGTAGTTGAACCAAATAAATGATTGAAACTACATTCATCATATCTAATCTAAAGTACACTGGTTGATAACTACTATGAAAGATCAAAAGTCTTGTGATGTTTTTCCAAGCTGCTCACAAGTGAAAATATGTAAGAACAGTCACAATTTGATTTCTGACCAAATGAAGTTTCAATCAACTTCCAAGTTCCAACTGATAGTAAAATAATGCTAATACATCAAAATCCATAGGTAATTCCGGTAGCTGTTATAGTAAGCATGACATTGGTAGCTGAAAGAGGCATGCACACTACACTTGAAAACATAGAACTATTTTAGAATTAGCACATACACAGATTCAAGATAAAGTTTCGCCTCAGCAAACATCCAGAGCAACTGACACTTCCTTTCCCCATTGAGCAAAGACAGAGAGGAAATTCAGACCCTCACAAGCTTGGCTTGACTCTAAAGGCTTTTAATGAAAAGAACTCACGCCACTGACTACTGTACACCTGATCTACTACTTCCTGAAAGTTTTTCAGGATTGCGTCCAACTCAAGAAAACCACAAACTACAGTTAAAAACTATTATGAAGGGCTGACGTTTGAGGCAGTCATCTTTCAAGGCTATACATTATAAAAAGCAGACAGAAAAGGGAGCTGGTGCTTTGTAAAGGTTATTCAATATTACCCCAGAAGAAGGAGCAAATTAATTATAAATGAAAAAGTCCAGTCCCTCACATTTTAGACAATATGGTCGACAGATGGTCTGAGTGTAGGCCTAACTAGTTGTTATTGCCAGACACATTTTCTGACAGTCCACACTGCATGCCTACATATTACTTTGGACCAGAGTACAGGCATGTGATTTGGGTATTGCTGAATTCTAAGTATTGAGGAGGCTTTATTGTTTGATTAATGTTGCACATTTGCATATGTCTGCATAAAACAATTTTCTTATCTCCACAGTTGTTCTTAGCTGATTGGTACTGATCTGTTTGAATTGTTTAATAGAAAACCGAAAACAGAAAAATGTTTCATTGCTATTTAAAATCAGTAGGCAACGTATATCAATCTACATATGGCCATTGCGACAGTGCTTCTGCTTCATATTTAGTTACCAGTCAAATGTTAAAACTGGTATACACTTTTTGATTTGCCAGTCAAATCCAATGATCAAAATGAAAGCTCTGGAATTCCACTCAACTACAGAATTATATTTTGTGACAAATCCATAAACTACTGTGTGAAATGTAGAATACAATAATTTCAAAATGAGATTATTCCTCAAACTTGTCAAAAACCAATTCTGGTTTTGGTGGGACTTATTGAGAATAAGTAAAATATAGAAATGACTTTTAATTTTAATTGTATCAACTTGATAATATTGAGATTATTTGACTTTCATTTTCACTGAAAAATAAATGAATAAATAAATAAATAGTGATGTGATTTCTGTAATAATATCCCTCTACATTTGGAGATTAAAAATTGTAGGACTCAGCCTCTCTGTACTACCACAATGCATCATTTAAAATGGAATGTCCCTTTATCAAAAAATTGCAGACCCTGCAATTCAGGTATTGCACTTGCAAATACTGTGATTTTGAGATATTTTAATGTTCAGCCCTAACCCACTATGGAACACATGTTCTTTGTTTCTTGTTCTGGGCATAGTGCATTCTGTATGTTGAGGTGGTGAAAAAAAAAAAAGAAAATACAAAGAGTATCATGAAATTTTCAGTCTGGGATCTTTCCCTTATTTTCCACATATCAAGACTTTAACATATGTTTTGTATTTAACTGATAATGAATCTGACACTGCAACTCTGTGTATCACTGGGTACTACGTGTATATGGATGCTATGGGACAAGCATCAGTGTAAATATTACAAGTTAACAAGGCATTTCCTTATCTGCTCATTTGAGCATCAGATGTACAGCCTTACACCAACTGAATACACCTTTAACTATACTTTCATTTCTCCTCAATTATTGAGCCGGTCAGTACTTGACCCTTCATTTGTATTTCAAGTTAGAAAACACCTTTCTTTGTATTTTTTATACATTGTGTTTTATTTATGAATTTTTATTTATGAATTTTTATGCATTGTGTTTTATTTATGAATTTTAATCCTCTTTTGTTTTAACTATTATTGTTTTTATTCCCTTTGCTTGTGTGTTTTTTAATACACAACTGCCTATTTTATTATTGTGTTTTATGCATTTATTGTAAAGCACTTTGTAATGGTATTTTTTACAAGTACTGTACAAATAAAGTTTAGTACCATTATAAACTCAGTTTCTCATACTTCTTGCTTGTCGTCTCTGTTTTTGGTCTAGGTTGTTGGAGTCTGGAGCTGTTGAGTTGCTCATTATACTCACTGTAATGAAACTCAATATCTTCTGTGGCAAACAGAGGCATTTTTGCTACAATGCTGCTGCTCCATTATTTAAAGTGTATTTTGAGTGTTTGGAAAAATCACAAACCAAAATACCACTGGCTAGGATTTAACTCCAGAGGACAAGGTGCAAGATTTTAACACGTGGCATGATCTCTGTATAATCTGTTGCAAAACAGACACAATAATACCATATGTGTTTATGTAACATTATTAGGCCCTAAAGCAACGTGACATCTTGCAGCCAAATGCCGACCTCCTCTCAAATGTCTGTTAGCGACCGAAGAGGGCTGTGGGTATGTTGATGACCTGTAGCTAAAACATATTAAGTAGCAGAGGTTGTCCAGTTCCTCCGTCCTGTGAGCTGTCAAATTATTAAATGACAGCTGGCTGGCCAACAGAGCGAGACAGCCAATCAGAGAGCGAGCTAATGTTAGCTAGCAGCTAGACCTGCCAAAGATGTTGCAGCTTATGTGTAATATAGAAGGTTATAAATTTGGAAGGCAATTGTGTTGTCACATATTTGCAGTGCCTGCTGTTTCCTAGTGGATACAAGCTTCGCGTCTTGCAGTTGTAAATGCTTGATGAACAGCTGCTGCAGCAGAAATGTACAACAGGGCCAGACTAGCTTAGCCGTCGGAAGCTAATCCAGCTAGCTAACTCGCTAGCTAGCTGTCAGTTGACCTGCCGTCCTTAAAGAGCATACTTATTCCTTTACTGTGGTGCTTTTAGTAAAAATGTGTACAGCAGCCTCTCCACGGTTTGGTTACCGTAACATTTGTCAGCCCCCCCCCTTTTCTAACCCCGCTGGCAGAAGCAGCTCCCCCCTCCCGTCCGAGCCGGGCCCTCCCTCCTCTCTTACCTCTGAATTTCAGTTCGTGCTGAGGCTCCAAGAGCAGAACCTGTTCCGGCCTGGCCATATCCCAACAGCTGGAGCGGGGTTATCGCACTGCAACCAGTTCCTGTCGTTTACCCCCGTGTTCGGATGTTGTTGAGTATTGCAATGTCAGTATAGTTATTTACTCAGAGAATTAGCAATGGGTATACTGGCCCCCGGTCACTAGTGCTACGCGAGCTACTAACGGCTGTTGTGATGCAGCAGGAAGGGAGTGAGAGACAGGCTGGTGACGTCACTGCCTCTGCATAGCCACCCAGCGGGGAGGGTGTCAGGGTGATGGGTGACACCAGGGTGAGACCGGGGCGCATCCACGGACCACGAAACAAGTCTTCAGGTTCTTTACTGAAGGAAAACTTAAACAAACTGTCAAAATAGGACATCACAAGGACGAACTCTGTTTTCAAATGTTAGTCATGCAAAATAAGTATGAAAAGTGGAAGCCGTTATTGTGCAGTAAATAGGTCCATGTTTACAATGATATATTGTATTTCTACCTGAAAGTACACCGTATGCAACACATAAAAGTGGTTTTGGTCCAGCTGTGTTGCCTTGGGGGGATATTTCTAGTTCTAGTTTTGGCGCACATCTGTTGCTGTTACGGCCGTTGCTATGCTTAAAGTTAAGGATATAACGTAATAATAACAATAATAATGTATTATTTTAATGCAATTAATTACTATTTTTTAAAATGGCTGGATCGGTAAACATAGACTTCATTAAAGTTAACATTATAATGTTTATACATAATCTTCTGCACTGCAACAGTTCTGGAAGTATGTAATGATTGGGTTAATATATAACTGAGGGACAATTGAAGTCCATGGGATATATCCTGCATACATAATTATTAAAAGTGATAGATAGCTTAATAAATAAATGAATAAATAAAAATGTTTTTATGATCACGTCTTTAAAAGTTCCATAATTATTTAGCCTACCACCTATTAATAAACGATTAATAAACAATTAATTAACGAACCACTACCTTCTAATTACCTAAACAATAATATAATAAGCTTATTCAAAAATTGTTTTGATTGTATTATTTTTTATTAACTTCAGATAATCATGACATATATTTGTTTTTTGGAAATATATCAAATTTTATATGGAAAATAACAAATTGTTCTGTGTCCAAGAAATCACTTTTAACAAAGTTACCGATTACAAAACACCTCTCCAGGAAGTGTGTTAATTCCAAATCACATGACCTGCTCCATATGATGTCATTTCCTCCTGAAGAAAAGACTGGCAAGACTCCAAGATATGTTCTTTCTCCTCTTTCTTAGTTATTTAATATAAAATTGTGTGTGGCTCAAGTGTGTATTACTACAATATCTCTATAAATAATTTCTATTTTAATTTTTACACCACAGTGTATATGATATTTAGAAGAATCTTTCTGTAAAAATGCCATGTGGTGTTATGTTTATGATGATTTTTAGGCCTGAAAACAGCAAAAATGTCAATTTTACCTGTCCATGTTACTCTGTAAAGGTAAGTCAAAAAGTCCCTCAGTTATATGTTGACACGATTGTTTACCGGAAAATACCCAGAAAGGTACTTCAGACTACTTTTAAATGGTAACATCAACAAACAATGATAATTATTAAAAAATAAAATAAAATAAAGGAATTAAGATATAGAATTGTATGATAATAATGTACCATATGACACAGGAAATCATTCCTGCCAGTGGCCATCAGACTGTATAATTCCTCCTTATAATCATGTAATTACACACGATATTTTGCCCACTTCCAAAATCTGCACATCCTTACAGAGGGTAACTGGTATTCATGTATATTCTTTTACTTATCATATTGATAATCTTGTTTAGAGCAGTAATCTTGTTCTAACTTGTTCCCTGCTACCTTTTCTTATACTTGTAAGGAGTAACTGTTTACAGTTTCCCCTGGGATAAATTAAGTAGTCTGAATCTGAATCTTTTCAGCATATGCCTTCCTAGTGTAGTTCCTCTTTATGTGGCTTTGTATCTTTCTTTTCTCACGTCTCAGAGGTATTGTTCTGCTTTAGTCTGCTGATAACATTTTTTCATCCTCGAACCACAGATGACCAAATGTGTTGATTTTTAAAGGCTGAGAAAATTCTACATCTTCCCAACATAAACTCTTTAAAGCATCACTTTTTTTTTACATCACTTTTTTTTTTTTTTTTTTAGCATTTATTCGGTGTATTTTTAATTACTCATTTATGTGTGTGTGTGTGTGTGTGTGTGTGTGTGTGTGTGTGTGTCGGGGAGGTTGGGAATGTGTCGATTTTAACATGTAA
>JAQQZY010000023.1:6910145-6922121 GCA_030068375.1 Ostorhinchus rueppellii
TATCTGTCTGTCTGTCTGTCTGTCTGTCTGTCTGTCTGTCTGTCTGTCTGTCTGTCTGTCTGTCTGTCTGTCTGTCACATGACATAAGAATGAGACCAAACCCTACCTCCTGAGGAGACTGTGGACTTTTGGAGTGAAGGGGCCACTCCTGAGAACTCTCTACAAATTTGTGGTGGCATTAACCATCTTCTATGCTGTGGTCAGTCTCACCATGGAGAATGAGAGGAAGAAGCAAAACAAAGTCATTGGGAAGTCCAGCTCTGTTCTGGGCTGTCCTTTGGACTCCGTGTAGGAGGTCAGAGACAGAAGGGTCCTGACAAAGCTGGCCGCTTTTAGACTTGGTGAGACCCTAAGCTATATAAAACCTGAGGTCCCCACCCCTTTTAAAATACACCAGGTGGTCTCGGAAAGCGTTAAAGTATATTTGCCTTTTAAAGAAAAAATGAAAATAAATTGCCTTTTAATTGTTATTAATAATATTCAACAATAAAGATTGTGTTGTAAATTTTTTTTTTAATTATAGAATCCTCTAAGTTATGCCTTAAAATGTTTTCTTTCTTGATTTTGCAAATGCAAAATCATTGATTATGTCATCAAAATATATCTATGCAACTTATCACTTTCTAAACACATGATGCAAAACTCGGGCAATTGTTCTCGAGATACAGTTACTCTTAGTTCTTTTTTTTAAAAAATTCTCTTTAGGTGTGAAAATGATCTTTCTCCTTAACAATTTTTTGCCATCAGACTTAGAAATTGTCATAATAGTGCTTCCACATTGTGGAAAATTAAATGAATCTTGTGTTGAAAGATGATTTAATTCAGGAAAAATGGGCAGAATGACTTACAGCTTTTTTTTTTCCTTTTTATGGTACAAATAAGAAAGAAAGTCTAGGTGGACCATTTTAGAAGGCTAAAGGGTTAAAGATAATTATATACACTATAATTTGATGAATTATCTATAGACTACTTACATAAGGAACATTGATTCTAAATATTACACATCACTTACAATTCAGCTATCTGGTCAATGCAATTATAGATGGTTTGCAAAATTGTAATTTTAAAACAACATATTGAGTAAAAAAGAATTCTAGAATTTTATTGAGACTCTTGCAGATTGTGAGGCCCTAAACTGTAGATTATTTAGCTTGTAAGTCAATCTGGCACTGCTGACATCTAACCTGGACAATCAGTCTGTCCACTGCAGGACTGACCAGGACCCTGTCTGCACTAAAGAGCAGCATCAGTGTGTGACAGAGAGATTTTGTAGATCTTTCCTTCCTCTTTCAGTCAGACTGTACAATCAGCACTGTCAACTAGGCCAATTATTCACCCATTCACATCTACTCTTTCCATGCTTAGTGTAAATAATTGACTTGAGATTTTATATTTGTTTAATTTTTATTTACCTATTGATTATTCTACTTATTGTTTGCGACAAGGGCACTTTATTCTGCTCTGTACTGTGCTGCTGTTGCAGCAATGCAAAAATAATCCTTTGTGAGTCAATAAAGGCATTATTTTATCTTATCTTACCTGAATTAGCTGTAAAATGCATTAACACATCAGAGCTGAAAACAGGCCTGTTTTCTAAGCTCATGAAAACTTTTGTACAAATACATGATTCACAGGACAGTGACATTAACATGACTTTATAGAATATGATGTATTTATCAAAGTTGAAATGAGCTAAACCTTATAACAGCAACACTTAATATAAACATTACAGCTGTAATATAAATTTACAAACAAAAAAAACCCATCACATATAATAGTGAAACATTATTGCACAATAATGACTGTGCTTTTCATTACTTAAATACATTTTGTAAAAGCTTTTGAATTTAGAAGTTTTAGTGGTAGCGTTAAAGAACATTTTCACTGTGATTTGTTTCTATTTCTTACTAAAATGATTTGAATACATTTTCCACCCATGAAGCAATCTAATATGCATAAAGCATGGACAACAGTACATATAATATATGTGAAATGAACAATATGATCTCACTTAGGTTAAAATAATGTTATAGCAAAGGGTAATGAACGATATGATAAAAAAAAAATTCTGAATTGAAAAGTAGATAACAGAAATACATTACTGGAACTATAGTCAGGGTAAGTGAATGCAATAAACATATTAATTTGTTTTATTTTCTAAAAGATCCTTAATTGATCAAGATATCTCACTTTCCCGTTAATTATAAAGCATCAAATATGTTTCATAAAGTTGTGCGCCTTAAAATTCAACATGGAAAGTTAGACTAAACTACTGAAAAACTTATAGTAGAAATTGGATCAAGTGCGAAGCTAATGTTGTACATGAAGTAACTGGGACTAGTCGGGTGTCTTAGCACTATAAGTGAAGTGAAAAGCCCTCTGCCAAATATGTATCTCAAGTGTCAAGTTTTATATAGATATATATATACATACATACATACATACACACACACATACATACATAACAACAGTGTGTATTCTTAAGTAACCACGTAATGCACACATCACAGTGTAATTCAACTGAGACTTTACACACACGCACATAGTCAGTATCAGCTTTTTTTTTATTTTGTCAATCTTTTATTAGTAAAAAAGACATTGACAAGTCCCTTTTCACATACTGGAAACACACTGCAACACGTGTTTTCAAGCATTTGCTACAATCAATATGAAACATAATAAAAAGCTAAATATGGTTAATCATAGTGCTGTTGATAATGGTATTACTGCAAAATCTAAGTATGTGTGGCCATACAAATGGATTAGAATATAGTAACTGATCTGTGTGCAAACTGATGGTATATAGATATTTACACTGAAAAATATACATAATAAAGATTAATCACATTCCCAGGGCCAGCCCAAGACTGTTTGTAATTTTCAATGCAAAACTGGCACACCATTTCTACTTCTGCCTTACATTTCCAAATATGGGAAAACCTGTCATCATCAAGCCTCAACATTTTCAAGCAATTATGTGATTAGGAATTTAACTTATACATAAACAATAAAAAAAAGAAAAAAAAGTTAATGATGCATGATGTAGTAAAATGACTGACATTATTTGGCACCGTGTTCTTCACAGCAATAAGAACAAAGCAAACAGTCAAGACCTAAGTAACAGCAAGGGTCATTAAAAATATTTCATTGTGTGATTTCACAAAGATACTGGCAGACAGGAGAGAGTATGTGTTAGTAATGTGGGCTAGTTAATACAAACAGTCAGTCAAAGTGCAGCTTTTAAGGGACCAGAGCGATTCCCTTTTAACAGAATTGCTTTAGCTATAGAGTATATGTTGTTGTAGGTGAAGCTAGCCTCCTGATGTAGTGCAAGCCTCATAGCGAGGTTAATCAAAAGCTAATCACAAGTTTAGGTTTTGACCCTGAATGGCACTCTCATTTGACATCAATGAGGAGACGTGCCATCAAATCAGCATAAAATGAGGTCCATAGAAAACTGTTATGATCATCTGTGTTAGGAGTATATATCCAGAATATGTGAATATGCAGTAATGCTCAATGATCCTTGGATTAGGTCACATTTTTGTCATCAACTATTGCACTGTACTGATAAATTATGAAACATAGGTAACATATCATTTTACAGCTACATTTAAGATGCTTAAAGGCAAAAATTGTCTGCACTGACAGGAAAGTACAGAAATTATGATTTGTGATGTGCAAATGCAGTCTTAGCATATATCTGCATTTTTTATTTTTTTATTTTTTTGGCAAATTTTAAAGGACGTTTGAGGCCAAAGGGCTAGAGATGAGCATGAAATTCCACAGAGTAAATAAGTGTGGGGAAGCATGAGTCAAGGCCAATATAAGAGGCAAATAAATTGATTGTATCGCATAAAACATGATGATAGGGTAGGTAAAAGCCAAAGATCCTGTGTCTCACTTGTTTGAAATAAAATAAAGGTTGGCCTGACAGTGGGGGTCTAGAGTTTATACGAATGAAGCAGAACAAAAATGAAACAAAGGAAAACTGGAGAGCAGATCATGGAACAAAACCCATCCAATAGTATAGAACAGAATGGAGACTAAAGGTTCATTAAGGGGTCAACGTGTCAACACAATGCCACATCTGATTCTGTGTCTGTAACCCTCTGCTAACAGTGAGTTTAAGTTCTTCAAGTTTCCTCCAAATGAGGTCTAGTTTCCACATCTCATTGTTTTCATCACAGGCCAGACAGTAAAACAACATTGGGTGAGCAAGCCAGTGCTGATTGTGTTAAAAAAGGAAAGATGAAAAAATGTTTATGGGACAAGTAAAGAGTTGGCAAACCCTCACAAAAATCACCACCCCTTGTAAAAGTGTTGTAAAGTAGCAGCAAAATAGATTGAAGACAGACAGGCTCGCCAGCAAACACTTAAAATGAGATTAGAGAAAAAAAGCAAACGTAATTTTGTGAAACAACTGGCAAGGTGGCTTTCATATACAGGATTCTGTTAATACTTTCAAAGCAATTACAAGTGGAAATGTGGAACATGTGTGAGAAGCTGGAACTGTGATAAAACTTGAAGTTACAAGCAAATTCAGCATTTTCAGTCCTGATTAAAGCACCATACAGATGTGGACTGTCAGGTTCCTCTCATCACAGAGATGAGATATTACAACGATTTATCATCCTCTTAGGCTACAGACAATAAGAATTCCTTTGCAAGCCAAAGAGAGACGAAAACAAAGTCAAAGTCATGACTCATACAAAATAAAGGAGGCTTTTTCTATTCTGCATCTTGTACTGTGTGACTCTGTTTTACATATTTTTTTTACTCTATTTTTTAACACCCATTCACTCAAAAATCCTAATGAAAATAGTAATTGCATAAGAGGACTGCAAATTTAGTGTGCACAATCCTCTTTGAGTGTAAAACATCTTTCCAAATATACTTCCAATGAGCAAATATTGAGATGAGACAGCTATATAAACAATGACTAAGATGATCCGTTTAATAAACATCTGTATCTGTCCACATTAACTGTGGAAGCATTTCCTTCAAGAAACTGAAAAATGTTTAGTCATCTAAAAAAAAAAAAAAAAACAAAAAAAAAAAAAACTAAATAACTTAACTACTACTGTATCAAAATATTTGTGAAGATTTAAACCCATTATTTTATGGGTGAAATATCATAAACATGTACAAATTTACAAGTAAAAATTATTTGAATTCAAGAATTTTTGACTGAAAGTGGCCTGAGATAAGGCTATTATACACCAAAGACAGGCCACATATAGATGTTTGTGTGGGAGTCGAACATATTAACACTTTTCGGCAAGCACTTCCTTCAATGCTCAGAAACGCATGTTTCTTGCCAGCAATTTTAGACGGCACATATTGACTTTCTGTTATTGAGTACTGTATTGCACCCAGAGGTGGACATTTCCAGCTCCCCAGAGTTAAAGTCCTGCCATGTATTTGTTCCAACCATTCATTGAGCCAGCCCATTTGGATGAGGACAACTCCTCATCCAGGTAGATGAAGGGATCATTAGTGGAATCACCTGTGTTCAGTGAACAGGTAGAACCAATACATGGCAGGACTTTTTCTCCAAGGATCTGGGATTGTCCATCTCTGATTGCACCCAGCATTCAGTGGCGGCAGGCTGTGGGGCAGTGGTTCTCAAATCCAGTTCTCGTGGCCCACTGTCTGACATTTTTTAACTGTTTCCCTCTTCCATCACACTGGGAAGCCATTACATTGTTATCAGGCGTCTGCTGAGCTGGATGATGAGCTGATCATTAATTGATTCAGATGTGCTGGAAGAGGGAACTATCTAAAACATGCAAAACACTGGGCCACGAGGACTGGATTTGAGAACCACTGCTGTGGGGTAACTGTGAGTTCAAGCAGATGAGGGAGGGAGGTTAAGTAAGGTCAGGTCACAGGTTACATGAAGTCAGGAGCCGGTATCATCAGCAGCACGTCCTGCGAGACTCTGATGCCTGCCGTCCCAGTTTGAAACCTTTCCCTGAAGTTCCTCCAGCTGCATCTGCAACAGGGATGCGCTTACCTGTGAGGAGGAAACCACACATTTACATTGACATCCAGCCAGCGAGTCATACATTTTATTTTTGTCAGCATGTCTGCCTGTCCATCTGTAACACATCTTGTAAATACTCTAACTCTGGAAAAAAAAACCCATTAAGAATGTTTTTAACATACATATATCATGTATAGAGCTCCGACAAGTTCTGAAATGAGGGACCTTAACTGATTTTGCGACCTTCTTTTCCAAAGTCCAATATCTGAAAACACCATAACTCAAGTACAGATGGATCCTTCTGAATTTGTACAGGAGGGGGAATGCCACTGTGTTCGACCCAACAGATTCAGGTAAAATTCATGAAAATCAACTGTCACGTAATTCCAAGTTCTAACCACATCTTTGCATGATTTTCAGGCTGAAGGGGTCTGGCTATGCTCTGGTTTAAAGGACAATTTAATACTAACAGTCTGGCGCAGGTCAAAGCTGATAACCAAAGTGTAAAATTTACAAGAATTCAGGAGCATAAGCATAATTACATTAATAGAATATAAGCGCTTGACATCGTCTTATCACTAGCAGCAACTAGTATGGTATGAATTGTTATGCTTTCTTTACCAAAGAATGAGTTGTCTATATCTACATAGGAAGGAGGCCATCATGTGACCACCCCTTATGTCTATAGTAGTTCAGGACAGATCACCTCTTTATTTCTGGTTTACAGTGGGTGGCTTTCAGTGATCAAATGTTAAAATTTGCAGGGCTTGATTGTTTTTAGTGTCAATGAGTCAAGTGCCATAACTACCTTTGTCATATTGTAACTTGAGTAGTCTGAGAAGACACAAAACTTCTGCATCTACACTGTGTTTTCAGGGTTTAGAACATCCACCCTGTGATGTAGATTTCCTTTTTCAGTGCAGAAAATTTGGTTTGATCATGTTGTATGGCTCTTTGTTGTTTTATTCTATAGGCTCAAAATAAAACTACACAAACTGATTAACAAACTAACTAGATTTTAGGCAATGACAAATGTTTTCAGACAGGCAGGGCATTAAATATGTGAACCCCTACCTGTGATTAGACTCTGTAGAAAGCAACCTGAATGTAATTCTAAAGCACTACTCAACACAAACTTGGAAAGTAGCTTCACTTTCCCATAATGAAGGACTTGAACTGATTCATAGACATGGTTAAGTCAAAGTAATGCAGTACATCAGTATGTATGCAAATTGGAACACTCACAGTAATTAATCAATAAATATGGAAGTGGAATTCTCCGTACCCTGGTTAGAAAGCCCAATATTAACAATCAGCCAGTGTCAGCGTCAAATCAATTAATTAATCTGTCTCTATTCCTAAATAGAAAGTACACCTTAGTAACTTGAAACTTAATATACTATCACCAACCCATGTCTCTGTCTAAACAGATGTTTAAAAATAAAGTTTTGAGACATTATAATCAAGGATATAAGGGTAACATCTGTCTTTCAAACTGAACGTTTAAGAAGCCAGTCTTTTGCTCTTCTCGCATTCCCTAATAAAAGCACTTATTAATTCTAACACAGAACTATTTTTCACCTTTAAATCAAGATGTTCTAAATCTGGTGTGCTTGCTTTAAAAACAGTTGCAAAAAAGGCTGTTGTGTGGCTTAATTTCTAAAAGCATTACGCAGCTTAGTAATAGGAACCTGAGGATCTGTAGACCAGTGGGTCCAAATCCTTGAAAACACTCACTTATCTCTATAAACACCTCGTTGATGTTAATGGCATTCTTGGCGCTGGTTTCTACAAAGATGGCATGGATGGAATCAGCATAGTCCTTGGCATCCTTCTCTAGAACTTCCCTGTAAAAACAAGAGGTCTTTCTAAATTATTATGAAATCGTGTGTGATCTGATAACCACTACAAGTATGCTTGCAGTTACAAATGTAGGGATTAGACCACCTGGTGTTAATATCAGAGAGATTTAAAAGTTGCGCCTTAGAAAAAAGCAAATTGGTCTCATAGCTATGAAAAGATGAGCAAAGATCAAGCCAGGTGGTCCTTTTACACGAAATACTGATCAGTGAAGCCTGCTGTGTTTTTCACAAAGCAGAAGATATGTAACCTCTGTAATAATATTCCATTATAAGGGTTTTGGTACGTCTGAGGAGGCACAATTATAAAACTGAACAGCGTCGTTCATCAAAATGATGTTTCTCTTTTGTGGTACAATATACCAGGGTTTTCCTTTGGTTTGTTGTAGATGGAGGAGGTATCTGGGTTCTAAGACTTTCCATAAATTTGTGTAAGACTTAGGTGTGTGGGTGTGGCAGTGCTTTTGTAGGAAATGTGAGATATTTCAATAAGATATATAGATACTGTATATGAAATACATATCATTGTATTGTATTTGTGAAAAATAAAAAAATGCAAAAGCATCTAAAACATCCAAACACCTTAAAAACAATACTTCCTGATGTGCAGTGACAATAAACTGTAATAATCAAATCTGGGAAAAGTCATTTAGTTTTGATGCTCTTCACACACTTGGCTTAAATTTTGCCCAAAATGGTTAGGATGCTTCACCTCAGCCTTATAAAAAGGAAGGAAACCCTGTAAAAACAAAACAGTCAATGATAAATTATTATGATATTGTATATACACATGCTCCTTCTGCAACCTTAAAGCCTTCTCTTGGCATTTGATAATCACACCGTGTCAGGCATTATTACAGATTTTCCACAATCCACTGCACACTATAGGAAAAGGTGAAATAGTGATCTTCAAGACAGAAAAGTGCAATACATGTTCATGTCTGAGGCTTTCCTGGAAAATCTGCTTTGTGACATATGCCCTGTGGTTACAACGGAAAGATAATACTTACAATGTCAGGTGACAGAACATTTACACATCAATCACGCATCCTGAATTTGGAAGTCCTTGGTTGAAATACTGTGCTGTATAGAAATGGAATGAGCTCCAAAACTAATTACACTACGTTCTCATATTTCATTTGAACATTTTAAAGGCTAAATTATGCATTTGTAATCACACTTGTAAATGGATAATGTCATCTGGTTGTCTTGTCTATATTTATTTGTGTACACAAGTCTATTGAAAACAAAATCCTGGTTGAAGTGAACCTACTTGTTTAAATAAGGGAAGAAATTAAGTTAAGCACACAAAAAAAAGACAGGTATAATTCTTGTATTCATGCTCACCTGGCGTCCGACAGGTCACACTTGTTGCCAGCAATAGCTACAACAATATTTGGAGGGCCGTGTTGGCGTAGCTCCTTCACCCAATTCTTCAGTGTTTGGAAGGACTCCTGATGTTTTAGGTGAGCAGAATGTAAGACATGTGTTATATCAGCATGCATTCATCAAAAATAATAAAACTCATCAAGGGCAGAAAATAAGCAATACCTCTTTAGTAATGTCATAAACAATGATGGCTGCTGCTGAACCTCTGTAATACATAGGTGCCAGAGCTCTGAACTATGGGGGGAAAAACACAGAATTAAAAAGAGCATTCAAAAAGATAATGATAAGTAATGCCCTGCAGTAAATCAAAACCAAAGAGATATCCACTGAACATGACTTGCAAGTCTAAAGCCTTTAAATACATTTTTATCTCTGCCCTGGACAAGTTTATATGATGTAATGGTATCATTAACTCTGCATCACCCAAGAACACATGAAACTGAACATAATAAGAATAAATACCAAGGGTTTAGAAGATTTTATTCAGAGACAATCATGTCTGACTCATCTTTGAAGTCTTTTGACCTAGATTTTCTTCCAAGTTCTACTTTTGCTAATGAAAATGGTAATAAAAATATGTCTACAGTATAATTGTGCTATTATATAATTTCACAGGAGGTAGAACAACAAAAAGCATCTAGGTTTTTCACAGACGATAGCGAATCGATTATACAGGCACAGACCATAGTGGTTACATCACTCAGTGTTTTATGTGACTTAATAACTCTAACTGCAACAAACAGTGTGCAAAAATAAACAAAAAAAAGACAGCAAGTGCCATTTTATACAGCTCAGTGTTCTCACCCTATAAGCCAAAGGGTATTTTTTTTTTTAAATTGAAGTATGGCGAATCTTTCCACCAAGACCTCACACATGTGGTAGCCATCAGGAGAAAGATGAGCAGAATGTGTCAAAAGCTGTTAGCGTTTTGATATTTATGGCAGACTATACATTTGATCTTAACCCAATACATCACAAAGCTCCACATAATCAAAACAACATGTGCAAATTTCAAAATCCATAGCTGGGAGGCTGGCAGTTCATATTTTACACAGGTTTTGTAATGTTTCTGGTAAAATACTTTCCAAAGCAAAGCGAAACCTGGCTTTAACAATTAGTGCTTTTTTCACCCATGTGAAAGGAATAATGAGGCTAAACCCCAGTAAATATCAGTTTCTCTACAGTCTTTGATGAAACTTCAACAAAGCAACAAACAGACTATTTCAGCCATTATAGAAAAATGGCTAATGGATTGTTTTATTTCCCTCAGCTGAAACTAACTCTTGATCAATGCCAGTGTTTCACAAGACTCCTACACCTTCACAAAATGCACTAGTCTGAGGCTTCTTGTTTGAGATATTAACAGATGTGTAAACCCATGTGTCATGCATTAACTAATGATATTTATTTTAAAAGAAACGCGTCTCAAAAAGACCTTCACTTCGAATAACCCTGCATTCCTGCCAACCCTATTTTCCTTTACAGTATGATGGAATAAACTATCCATCTTAGAGTGACACTGTTACCTCAGAAAAGCACACATTCCACATAATTATAGTTGTTACTGGCCCCAAGTCCACTAAAGGGAATCCAACTTGGGATACTTGGCAAAGACTATGGGAAGAGTACTGTCTGTTTCATTGGCTAGTGTTGGGCTTTACAACCACTAGTCCTGTGTGGTCTCTCAGCCTTAACCCAGAGAGCAATCACAGTGAAGCCAGATGTCTGGCCACACAGCAGTCTGGAGGAAAGCCCCACTGATGCCCAATGAGTGCTGATTAATTGGTGAAACCACAAGTTGGGTACTTAATAAAAAGAACCATCGTATTCCAGTAGGATGTAAGGTTACTCTTGCTTGTTTTCAGAGAGGGAAACCTAGATGGGCTGTTGACAGCTGGGCTCAGCTGTACTCGCAGGGCCTCATCTAGTCTAAAGATATGGATTGGGGATTGTGGAAATCACAAAGCTTTTCCGTCTGCCCTTGTCTCCCCTTCCCATGTGCATTGGCTCTGTGTTCCCTTTTCTCAACTTGAAAGAGTTTGATAGGCCAAAGTGCCACAGAGGTTAGAAAATCAGGCAAGAAAGGGTTCAAAATATGACAGCAGTTTCACATAGAAATACAGCCGGATGCAAAAACCTACTGAAGGAATGGAATGTTGCTACTTTTTTTTTCTCTTTCTTACAGTTTGAATGAACTGGGGGATATGAGAGACCAGATTTGATTGAAAAAGATAGCGAGGAGGAAGAGAAAATGTAAATGAGCAAAAAAGTAATTCAGATAGTGACTGTTAAAAAGAAACAAAATCAAAGAGATCTCACCAAGGAGCAATCACAAAGGAAAAAAAGGGGACATTCTGGCTTGGAGTGGCAGTGAGTCTCAGATAAGAACCAGCAGTGGCACACGCCACTGGACTGAGGAAGCTTGGGTTTCATCCTCTCATCTTATCTTAAACTGTGCTGCATTTATGTCCCCTCAAGGCCACGAAGAAGCCGAGCCCCGAGGGGAGGAGGATAAAAGACAAGCAGCATCTTATCTCACCTCTCTGGAGAGGACAGGAAAAGGGGTAAACCAGGAGATTGTGCATGAGGAAAGGAGAAGGGCATGTCCACAAAATAGGAAGTGATGTGGATAGTCAAAGCAGAGAGATGTGGGAAGTACAGTGTGAGGCTCAGCTGAGTCAAAAGAGAAAGTAGTTCCTAAATGTCACCATCTGGGGCCTAGTGCAATTTGAATATATA
>JAQQZY010000023.1:6922783-6936680 GCA_030068375.1 Ostorhinchus rueppellii
TTAACTGTAACATATATCTTTTTAAAAAAAACAATGGTATGACAGAATAAATATGCACCAGTAAGAGGTGTATGAGACCTAAAATAACCTAAGGACAGAGAATGGCCTTCCTTCATCTCTAAAATGCCCAAAGGAGGAATGAATGCCATTAATAAGAAACAAAGGAGCGGCGGGACCGAGAGTAAAGGTGAAGGAAGGTACAAATTGTGGATACCTGATATTCCCACTAAACAGAATTCATTATACCATCTTAAACTCTCCTAAATCAAGACCAGTGGAAGAAGTAGGTTATTGGTTGGGGGAACAAACTCCACCTATATTAAGGTAAATGTTGCCCCCTATCAGAGATAATGAATAACTGCACTATTCACTTTCCCCTGGGCTGGTTCAAGGAGAAGTACAAACATGAAGCCCTCCAAATGCTTTTATGATCACATAGGATAGATGTTCTCAATAGAGCCTGTGTTCTGATAGATGATGATATTAAAACTGTATGATTGAAACACAAGGAAAAAAAAGGAGACTTACTGGCTTAAAGTGGCAGTGAGTCATAAATAAGAACCACTAGCAGCACAATTGGGAGGTTGTAAAAAAAAAAAACAAAAAAAAAAAAAACTACATCACATATGAATCTTATACCGAAAGTATAATATTACTAACCCGCTCCTGTCCTGCTGTGTCCCATATCAAGAACTTGTGCAGCTCATTCTGATATTGTACTGTCTTGGTCATAAAGGATGCCCTAGTGAAGAGAAAAGACTTTATGATATAACATGTCACATGGCAATAATATCACACAATTTTTGGTGAGGACAAATTTAGATTCTCTTGAAAAAAAACTTGTGCATCTAAAAATTATCCAAAATTATTTTGAATGCTAATCATCACTTAAAACAGCCTAAAATAGTAATGTCTAAAATGGTTTGTTAGAGGTTTAATGTTATGTATTTCACTAATAATAATATAAACAATAATAATAAAAAGTAAACCTTTAAATTTGAGGAATAGTTAAAACTGTACATCTCTTATTTTTTTTGCCTGAAAAGGTGAGGGATTAATCTAGAGACTGAATGCAAAAATACAACTGCTAATGTTGCACAAAATGCACATGGAAGTTCTAGTGTGAAAGAGAGCAGAAACATACCCAATTGTGGGGTTGATATTTGGGTCAAAACTGTCTTCTACAAATCTCCAAACAATACTTGACTTTCCAACGCCAGTATCCTGCAGAGACAAAATAAAAAAGATGCTTACGAAACAAAGTCAATCAATTAGTAGAAGTATAATCACCTGAAAATCTAATTCTCCTGGATATTATTGTTTCATTTTGTGGCATCGTCCTTTTTCCTGTTCTTCTTGCAACTTCTTGTAAGTGGTAACATTTCAACATTCATCATTTTAAAAAAATTGTAGAGATGATGGAGTGGATGAAATGGTGGGACGCTGGTAGATAACTTTGGCTTACATAAAAAAAATTGGTGAAAAATTTGGGAAATAAAGGAAACACCAGTATCATGCTGGGCCACCATGCATTTCCATATGTATTTTGGCTTTGATTCTATCTCTGAGATCTACAAGAGGAAGAAGGATGAACACAATTCTAAGCCAAGATATTCCCTCATTTGGTGTTTTCATGATAGAGAGGTAGAGCACTGTCTAACACATTAGTTCAAAATTTCCAAAAACATATAATGGTATTCAACATGGTAAAGAATAAGAGCTGTTAACTAACAACTAGAACTCAAACAAATCACCTTGAAAGTCATGATTTCAATGTAAATGACAATATCTGCATCTCAAAAATACAAAAACAATGTGGGATGAGACTGATCACATCACCAATACTGTGTTGTGATTTTTGTTGGAATCTGCACAAAACAAACATGTGCATTCACATGTGGAGAATTTAATTTGTAGGCTGAGGCATCTCTAGCGTCACAATGCTTCATTTGTAACACTGTGTTATGACACATTTTAGCTGTATCAAAAACCTCCAAGGTGTGTTGGTGTATTTCTCTTTGCCACATTGAGATTTGAAAAACATTTCAAATAAGTGCCCAACTAATAGTTTTAACCATAATTTTATTTCAAGTAAAGTAAGTTAGCAAGTAAATGTCTCTATTTTAATATATCAGTAAAAGACTGAAAGCAGGAGATCACTTCATGCTGACAGAGAAAATTGCAGTTTTTTTGTGTTGTTATGCGGTTTTAAAAATAGTGACAGAAAACCCAATCAGTGCTATTTTCAAATGTGATACTTTACACATGACCATAATATATATGAACAGAATTTCCTGCTAAAGATTAAACCTGATGGAGAAGTAGCCTCCAAGAGTGTAAGAGTGTAATGTGGACTAGACAAACGTGTTTTAGATAAAAACAGATGCTCACTTACCCCCAGGAGACAAACTTTTAACTCTCTCAGTGACATATCGATCTCCACTCTTTCAAAATTAGTTAGTGATGAAGATCATTGACAGTTTTTTTTCCCTTGACTACCTCTTATTTGGAATATTCTTCAGGTGGGCGGTGTTTACAAACAGCTTTACTCCATTGTGGTCAAAAGCAATAGCATTCACATCTCACGTTAATTTCGAATTCTTACTATGAGCGTTAAAACGTCCGGCCGTCCGTGGTATTTGCCATTCTGTGGATATTGTAAACAGCTAGCTAGCTAACAGTGAAGCCACCAAGTCGCTCAGTCTCCATCTTGAACTACGGCATGTGATCACGTGACCGTGTCGGCTTTTTTTGTTTGGAGGGATACACAAAGCCTATAGGCTGTATTTATGCTCAGTTATGTCGAGTTTGTGCCAAAGCTGACAAACGCTCACCAGAATCGCTGTTTAAAGGATAAAAGAGTGGCGTATACCAGCATCAGGAAGTACTTTCAGGAAGTAGTTTGCTGCCTTGTTTGAGTGACAGCTGTGCCTTGGTGACAGCCCACACGGGACGGCAGCCCGCAGAGCCGAGCCGACACTCAAGATGGCAGGTAATGTTACTTTTTTAATAGTGTTTGCTATCGCGTTTTTACGCTATGTTAGAGGTTTTCGTTTTGTTTTAGATCTTAATAGTATAAATAGTAAATAGTATGACCCTTCATTTAATGCATTTGTGTAAAAACGAAGCGATGTCCTAGCTAAGGCGAGTCAAGTAAGCGAAAGGGCTGGACAAGCTGTATTAGCAAACTTAGCACAGCTAGCCAGCTAGCTAACACAAGCTACTCAGGCGTATCGAAATTTGGGGCTCTGGGGTGAAATTTACACTTATAACTTAGCAGCACCTGTCCATTACTGCTTAAGTCACCACTGGCTTTTATAGGTAGTCTACATCTTGATCCTAGAGCTGTGAATATCATCGAACTGTTGTTAAAGCAAAGGCTAGCGAGTTGGCCGTGCTAACGGTAGCCTAGTTGCTAAAGTCATTTCAGCCATAAGCTGATCAAATCCTCCTTTACACCAAAACAAAGGGGAGATGTTTTTCTTTGCCAACGTGGTTTGGGGTGCGATGTAGAAAAACAACCCTCGCCTCATTTAATCCATAAATGAAACGGCGTATTCAACGAATATTTTGAGGATCGGGATGTGATTTTAATAAAAGCACATTGACTTGCTCGCCCAGCTGTAAACACAGGCATTAGCCGTCCCACCACATGCTGCTGCTTTACGGAGTTTTTCTGGGCTGTTCTTTTAACTGCTTTGTCAAGAGTTACTGTCTTAGCGTTAAATCTTAATCTTTGGCATGTTAGTGTGGCTAAAAAATCTGAGCTGGCAGTCAGAAAGTCTGGTTGCTTGTGTCAATATGTAATAGTACGGCAATAATGTCAGTGGCCGTCACCTCTTTATGGGTCCAACGTTACGACTTGTCCATTACGTATTCTGTATTTGCACATTCATAGAAGTGTCTAGAAATCCTGAAAAGCATATTAAAACCACCGGTAGTGAAATAATCATCATTTTACCCTCAGTCACTCCTTTTTGTATATTTGAAGCAATTTTAATCGTGTTTTTGAATGGAGTCTATGATATCCAGCTTCCTGTCTATAGAAACGTTATCGTGTATAAAAAATAATCAACTTTAAACTGTCACATGGGGCGTATCCCGGATTAACATCATTTCATATTTTCTGAGTGGTTTTCATGTTTTTCTATTACACGTTACTGTGCAGACAATTTACCTTGACCTGAAAATACCTTGTCTTTATTTCGTTTTGTATTGTGTGGGCAGAACTATATTATTAAAAATCAGTACATTATAGAAAACCGCATCATATCACATTGAAATAGGATGTAATGGAAGTGTTTACATAAAAGTAGAGGCACAAAATCTATGTTTGTAGGAACTCCAGCGTCTTTAGGGCAAGAACTGAGTTGGGGTTGAATACATGAATAAATACTAAGTCCTGTGAGCTAAGGTAGGGGGCTGGCTTAAAAAATGTTAGTCTTGACTTATTTGGATATTCTTTTGGCTACAAGCAACAGATAATTTACTTTTTTTTTTTTTTTCTTCTGCATGTACTTTTGCTTTTGTTATTAATCAGTGAGACAAGACAAGAGGGATTTATTGGGTTTATCAAAGCCGCCTTTGTCCCTACACAGAAACTGTCAGCCTGTAAATCTATCAGACCATTTTGTGGGGAGGGGGTGTATAACATGCTGGTATGTTGATGATATGTTTGCCACAACAAATTCCCTGTGGTTATATTTGCAGGTCTATCTTTATATTTTGAAGATGGCCATGATGATTTGGATGACTGTGAGTACTCCAGATATTTGCATTGACTAACAAAACATTAAATAATAGCTATGTGTTGCAAAATTAATTTCCTATTTACTGTGCTGTATCAAGGGAACTGTTTTCCCGCTCTTCAGCAGCAAACTATATGGAAGTGTCATCTTTCTCCATAACTCCTTTTGCACATGTGAAATTTAAAGCTGTCAACAGTATTTCAAGGTTTACACTATGCTATTATTAGCAATTTCATAGTCTTTGTTTGTCTGCATTAGTCAGGGTGGTGAAACAGTATTTAGAGCCAACTGCAAATTCTGTGCATATCTGCAATAGGAACATTAAATGGAACAATCCTTTTGACGTGACTTTTTCTTCTTTATCCACACATTAATGGTACCTCATACCTCAAATTCAACTTATTATCAAGCTGGCACTGTGACTATTATGATATTCCATGCCTGTGTCATTTTTGTTCAGTCATGGGTCATGTGACCATCACTGACTTTTTTTTTTTAACTGTCTCACAGTTGGATTTGATGACTATGCTTCCGAGTGTGACGGCATCCGAATCACAGCCTTTCTGGATGCAGGACAAGACAACCTAACTCCTCTTGGTAGGCTAGAGAAGTATGCCTTCAGTGAGAATGTCTTTAACAGGTAAGATAAACTTTGTCCTGCTGTGAACCCAAAATCAGATAATATAATTTTCAGAGAATATTGTTTGTTTTCATGCATAATAGAGCTTTACATACATGCATTATTTAACTTAGGAATTCAAGTAATCTTTTTACTGATTTTTGCCACCTGCAAGCAATACTATTTTTTGGGAGAGGAGACATAAGTAAAAAAGCCAAGCTACCTGTAAACCATCACTATATACTACTGATAATCCACAATCATTACAAAAATGACTATTCTGAATCAGCATTTTGTGACACATGACCTCTTACCTGTTTATGGTCAGCTCTGTGTGTTATACACAGATGCACTATGCAAGATGTGTGCCCCAGAAGAAAATCCCATTTTCCTGGTGGGAAGGAGGAACACGACTGCTTTTGTATATTTATGACAAAGATGAATACCAGTAGCCTTGGATCACAACACGGGAATCAAAGAGGGATGCTGTGTTTGCTCAATCCAACTGTGCCAGCAGTGGAGAAGTTGGGGGGGGGGGGGGCTGTTGTTAATCTTGAGTACATGTAATTTCATGAATGTCTATAGAATATTTTAATTAACTGTGTTAAAAGCTTGGTAGGAATTTTGTCATTTAGAATAGGGACAACAGCTGTGATATTTTGTGCAAGTAAATGTAGCTGAGTAAAAAATCTGCAACAGTGTAAACACAGCGTCTCGCTGACAATTTATGTTTTAGTATTATGCCTCCTCTGATGGGATGTGGCAACAAGGATACATCTGGGCTCTGTTGAATCATAGTAACAAGGAAACATCTGGTAGATGGGAAGCAGTTGTCACCTTAGAGAATAGCTAATGAGAAAATGTAGTCAGTCACACAAACGTTTAATCTCACTTTAAAGGAAAAAAGTTGTTACTTTTTTAAAAATTTATTTTACTAAATCGTCTTCCATTTTGGTGTGTTCTTGTTTACATTGTGAACAATTCAGTACATATAGAGTGTGTCTTATTTGACTTCTTGCGAGCTAGATCATTAAAGTTATCAACTGTGTTTAAAGATTGCTGAATGACCATTTTCCTTCCTTACGTATCACAGTGACAGAGTGAAATATAAGGAAAGCTGTCTCATCTCAAATCATTTCTAGATGTTTTTCCATAGTCTTCTGGGTGACTGTCTGCATTCCTGTGTATTTACTAACCACATACCTGCGCTAACTCTGTAGTGCAGGAATGCAAAGAGACTTAGACTAGAGCCATGGGTGGATAGTATCTGTCTGAACACGGCATTAGGTCTGAAAGTAGTCTTTCCAGTTTATCATATCTGTAAAAGCTGTCTTGCGTTATAGAGATTTGATTTGTAATTTAGTGCTACTTTTTTGATGTGGTATCATCCTCAGAATGTGCATTTTGAATAATATCACAAGGCTGCCACAAATATTTAACACTGCTGCCACAAAATTATATTAAGCTCATGTCTTCATGCTTTTAATACTCAGTCCTTGCAGGGTTAATTCCCTCCTGTCATTTCCAAGTACATATGTGTGTAATGTACTTGACAGCTCTGTCAGTGCTGTGTTAACGCTGTGTGCACTCAGCACTCGTAGGCATTGGCAGGCTCTTTACTAACTTGAAGCTCCTGTTGCTTTTTAGGCAAATCGTGGCGCGTGGCCTGCTAGATGTGCTTCGAGAGTTCAGTGACAATGAAAATGACTTTATCAGTGTCATGGAAACAGTTGCCAGAATGTCAGAAGATGGAGGTAGATACATTTCCATTTTACTGTTAAATTGTAATTTCTTTAAATACATTTACCATGGCAGTTTATATATTCAATATTCCTGCTGCTTTAGGTCACATTAAGTGTGCCTTATTGTAAAAAAAATTTTATAGAATACATTTCATTTGATTTGGAACCTTTAACACTATTGCATGTACCTAACTTTTTTTTTTTTTTTTTTTTTTTTACTGTGAATGACACCCATTTTATGTTCATACATTAAGCCTATATTATAATATGTTTCCTCAGAGCCCACAGTGCGAGCTGAATTGATGGAGCAGGTACCCAACATAGCCATGTTCCTACATGAGAGTCGGCCCAACTTTCCAGCAGCTTTTTCAAGATACCTGGTACCGATTGTAGTTCGGTATCTGACAGATCCAAATAACCAGGTAGGTTTGTAATTCATGAATATTCCCTGAGTTTTTAATTGGAAAAATTGTAGTCATCAACATTGGTTATACTGGCCAAGCAGTGGTGTTTAGATCTGTGTCATTTCTGTGATATCAACAGATTTTGTATTAGATTTTGTTCTTTTCTTTGAGAACAGGACAAGTACATTTAAGGGTTAAAATGGCTTCTCATCTTCCTCCATCTTTTGCAGGTGCGGAAAACCAGCCAAGCTGCATTGCTTGTCCTTTTGGAGCAGGGCCTTATTTCTAAAGCTGACATGGAGACCAAAGTTTGTCCAGTCCTGCTCGACCTCACAGAACCCAGTAGTGATGATGACTACAAAATTGAGGCAGTTGCTGTAAGAAAATCCACTTATATTATTGATTCATATTTTGAATGTATTGATTTTTAAATTAAATAGCCATTCCCCTTTTTTCCCCCCACGAGGATGCTTTAGAGTTGCAAATCCTTTGCTACTTGAGCAGTAACAACAGTTACTTATCTTTAACTGGTATTTGGTGGCCCAGCTATAGTGTGTGTGTATAGTATACGTTCAGTGCAGCTTGGCACATAGTGTGTGCTTTTTCTTAATTAGTTTAATAAAGCTGTCAGTTCCTTTATCTAATCCAATCTATTTTTTTTTTTCCATAAGTGATTGATGGCCAGAGAGATTGTTTTTTACATTTAATAAAATTGTAATCTGATGTGCATTACTGAACTGTAAGTGCCTATCAAACAAATCTGTTGAATGACTAAATGGAAAACTATTCAGACACGTCATTTTTAATTTAAAACAAGTTGGCTATGATTATTAATTCTGTTTTATCGCAGTTTGATTGTGTTGGTAATTTTTCAAAATTGAAATTCACTTCTTCAGTACCTTCTTATTATGATTGTGCATTCATTCATTTCAAGTTTTCATTTAGAATATTCTGTATGATTTTTATTTAATTGTATGTAGGTACTTTAGTTTTTATAAATCTTCACAGATAAGGAGAGTTATGGCTTTAAGCAGTCCTCCTAAATCTATTCTTTCAGATTATGTGTAAAGTTGTCACCATGTTGAGTAAAGACACAGTGGAGCATCTCCTGCTGCCTCGATTCTGTGACCTGTGCAGTGATGCTAGACTCTTTCAAGTCCGTAAGGTAATGACCTCCAAAACCATTTGTATCTTCTATTAAAGTTGGACATTTCCTATTTTTCCACAAGATGTTGTGTTTAACCCAGTAGTCACAATAGGCCATGATATATTTTAGCAACAATTCGACTGGGTTTGGAATAAATTCAGTGTTGGTTAGTCAGCTTTAATCCTGTTTTTGCATCAATTTGTCCTACACTACTCTATTTCTTTGTGGAATGTTAATTCCCTGTGTAACTGGTGCCAGCTGGGGAAAGGTATTTTGGAATCACAAAGGTGGCCAAACGTTGAGATTTCCTATAGTTAATTGTGATCTTGCTTCCTGGCAAACCCACTGATTTAATAGTGATGATTTTCAGTCAAAGGCTAATGCATTACCACATATAAACACACAGAAAGCAGTAAACATATGTACATTGGCTTTATCAGCTCTGCTGTCCTATTTGTGAATCAGTTACGTTTTGTATCTTCAAAACTAATCCTGATTTTTGGGCCACATTCTTTTTTTCTTTCAGGTCTGTGCAGCCAATTTTGGAGAGTTTTGCTCAATTGTGGGTCAGGAGGCCACAGAAAAACTACTGGTAAGAGGCTTTGAGAGTCTTTTCTTGTTGCAGCTATATTGAATTTCTCATTACATAATGTGATTGTTGTTTACCTCAAAGCATTTTCTGAATCAAGTTCTGCAACTGGGCATTTATTGCACTGGATTACAGGGACAGAGTGCAGTTGTGTACTTGGATAGTTGTCTTTGCGGTCATCATTCCATCAGAAATAAACAGCTCCTGTTGATAGATCTCTACTCCTACTTTTAAATCTGTGTTTTTTTTTAAATCTTACTTTTAATGCAGATGCCCAAGTTCTTCGATCTGTGCTCTGACAGCTTGTGGGGCATCAGAAAAGCCTGTGCAGAGTGTTTCATGATGGTGTCTAATTCCACCTCACCAGAGGTGCGACGTGTAAAGCTGTCCCCTTTGTTCATCAGTCTTATCAGTGACCAGTCCCGCTGGGTAAGATGCCTCACAAAACTGTAATTTCTATGATTGCACATGATTAAAGGCACATTTGTGCAACTTCCTTGTGTGCAGTGACAAAATAATTATTTTCTTTTGCTACATCATTGGTGTCATGTTCCTGATTTTTGACACATGAACTTCATGTTCAGTTTGGACCTCAATTCCTGTTTTTAAAGTTAAAATAAGACTTTGACCTTCTTTATAGAGAGAGATTCTTAATAGGTCAGTCACACATTAATAGTTCATGCTTTATTGTTTCCTCTTAAATCTGCCACTGTGTATGTATACTGGACAGTGTTTTATTTGTAATAGTAACAGACAATAATTGTGACTCTCAAAGGTAGGTTTTGATTTAGATTGTTAGCCCTACACAGATACCCAAGTAAATATCCAAAAAAATTGAGTAATTTTTCATTTTGTTGTCTCAGTCAAGCTCATAAGACATTCTGTTATCCTTTTAGGTGCGTCAGGCTGCCTTTCAGTCTTTGGGCCGTTTCATCTCCACCTTTGCCAACCCCTCCAGTACAGGCCTCCACTTCAGAGAGGATGGAGCCTTGCTAGAGGTCCCCAGGTGTACATCGGACAGGTAAGACCACCAGACAGTCTACCTTCAATCCTATGTACTTTCTCACTGCTTTGATCATTGACTTACACAGCGGGGCTCAAAATAAATAGGTTTTAATATGCTCCTTTTGTTTTGTTTTTTTTTCTTGGTAGGACAGAGTTTAGTAGAAGTCCTTTGTTTAGGCATGAATTTTCCAAATGCAATGCTAATGTAGCTGTGCATAAATATGGGTTTGTATTGGCAAAGATGCATTTAAATATTTTGTTCAGTTTCTTCTAATGAACCTATGACAATGATTGTCATGAGTTCACTGTGTGATCCAGACTAACTGGTTTGTTATGATTACATTTTTGGGTATATGTGAAATAAAACTATGATCAAAGATTACAATACATATTGTAAAATTTATTCATTGAAATTGACTAACAAAAGTTGAAACACACCATTTGACTAGGCTGAACAAGGGATTGCTGTTTGTTGCTGTTCAAGGCTCTGCAATGTTAATGTTTTTATTAATAGCCTAATAACAACACACAGTATCTCCTTAAACATATGATTTATTTCAATACATTTGTTTTTCTCATTTCAGCGACTGCTCTCTAAACTCCCTGAACTGCTCTGAAATCAGCCCTCACTACACTGAAAGAACCATTACTCACACACCTCCAAACCAGGACGGCCGTGCTACACCGTCCCCAGAGTATGCTTTGACAGCTGACAGTGAGGAAATGCACAACTTCGATGACAGCCACACATCTGTTACTGGAGAGATGCATGGGGGTTTCAGCCGCCCCATCCTAAACAGCAATGTCAGCCCCACGACTACAAACAATGCTAAGAACACAACAGAAACAGAGCAGACAGATGAGAACTTTAATTCTTTCCACTACTGGAGGTCTCCTTTACCTGATATTAGTGGGGAACTGGAGATGCTAAATTGTCAAATGACAGAGGAAGTGAAAGACACGGAAGGAAAGGAAGAAGAGCCTGATGATAATTGTCCTGATGCCAAGGCCAGCCCTGGTAAATCTACTAGTGACCAGATCCAGAAGGTCCTGGATTGTTTGCAACCACATATGGATGATCCTGATGTACAAGGTGAGCATAAAGACCCAGAATAATGATAAACCCAAAGTGACTGAAAACCATAGTTTTTACTTGAATTTGCACATTTTAACGAAAATACAAACAAACAATGAGCTAAAAATCAGCAAAAAATAAGACTGCATTTAGAATTTATTTTGCGGAATAAGTCTCCATACGAAACATTCATCATTTTTTACAGTTTTAAGTCGTTTTCCCAGAAGGAGCAGAAAAAAAAAAACAATGAACAAGAACTCTCGCTCATCTATTGGTTGATCGCAACAAGAAAACAAATCATTGAGGTTGTATTTATTCACAATGCCCTGTGTTGTAATCTGCTTCCTGCATTTAATTCCCTTGAAGCAGACGGAGATCTATGTTTTTAGATGGACCAGAGTTGGCTCCTTTGATGCACTCCAGTTAGATTGCACATTCACACCTCCCAAAATGAACGGGACTTTCAGAGGATAGAACTAAGTTAGTTAGATTAAACAGGATGGGTGTGTACCCTTACTCTAATTTCACCTAATATGTGAGCTCAACAAGATTTGGCCTGAGAACAGTGCATTTAGAGTTTTTGATTTTAAAAATCATGACTTTGAAGTCTGAAATGCTCAAATTCATAATTTTGGTACAAAGTGACATGGGAAGTCTGAAAAATTTGCTGCTTAGATGGCCCACTATGAGTCTGTACTAACATCAGAGGTGTCCAGAACACACAGCAAGAGGATGTGAAATGAGTCTTAAATTGGAGTTAAAATTGCCTTAAATTGAAATTACATAAACCTTGAGCTTGCTAATACTGGTATGTGTATTGAGTGGTGTCTCTGTTCATTTCCTCCAGCTCAAGTGCAGGTATTGTCAGCAGCTCTCAAGGCAGCCCAGCTCGACAGTCCGTCAGACAACAGCCCGACAGAAACCCAATCAGCAGTGCAACCGGAGAGCGATGCTGACAGCCCCTCTGTGGAGAGCAAATCTATGGAGGTTCAGTCCGAGAGCGAAGATAGTCCCACAGAAGAGGAGCAAATCATGGAGTCTCCTCCGGCCTCAGAAACATGTCCAGTTCAAGAGCAAGGAGATGAAGAGACGCAGACTGAGCCTGTAGAGTATCAGGAACAGTCTCCACCTGACTCTCCAGTTCTAGTAAGGGATTTTCTTTATATCTCCACAGTATATTTATACTACAGAACTGAAAAGCTACCAGGCGTGTACATAGACAGGACTCTGGCTATCTACACTGATTCTGGAAAACGCACAACATCCTTGCTACTCAGGTCTCCTACTCAGAAGAGAGACTCTGGCACTAGACCTTGTTTGGTTTTGTTTTTTTGGTTTTTTTTTTACTCATATTTTATTGTTTCTTTTTTAAGATTTTACAACATAAACATTTAGAACATAGTGTCAGTTGTCATCCTGTATATTGTCCACTTTTTCCATTGATATTATTATGTTGCTTGCTGTAGTCTTACAATATGATTAAGTCTCTCCATGCTGTAAATTTCTTCCAGGTTCTCTCCAATTATTTAGGGTGGGGGGGTCCTCTTTACACCATTTTTGTGTGATGCTTTTTTTAGACGCTACAAAGAGGATTTTTATCACATATTTATCCTTACTTGGTATGTTTTTTTTTTTTTTCTTGTTAAATGACCCAAATATAGCACAGAACATGTCCTTGGTAGTTCGTGTCCAAATATTTTTCCAAATTATTCACTGATATTATTCCAGTATTGGGATATTTTTGTACACTTCCAAAAAATATGTGCACGACCCACATTCTGCTCACCACACAACATCCAACAGGGCTGAGGTAATGATAATGAAGCCTTTTTGATCATTGGCGTTATAAAAAATGTAATTATGTTTTTCCAACAAAATATTTTCCTGTTTCTGGAATTGGATGTAGTCACTTTAGTTTCACATTTCATACCATGTGTCTTCACTCAATTCTACCAACAGTTCTTTACTCCATTTATCTCTAACATCTATCCAAATCTATACAGATTTGAAGTTTTTCTGTGAGACACCAATCCCTGATATAGTTTGGATATGACATTTTCTCCTTTGTTCTTGTATGTTTTACCCACGGTTTCAGGTGATCTGGTTTATTTCACCTGGGAGGTCTGGTCTCATCACCTTTGGACCCTGTTTTTATTTGTGGTTTTATATTAATGTGGAGGCTTTTGGTGATGATGTTGCAGACGCCTGCATTCGCTGTGGCGTTGGGTCTTATCAGCCACTGTATGTCTTTCCCTCATTTGCCTTACCTCTCTTATGCCATCCTTTCCACAACAAAACAAGACTTCATCCTTAACTACTAGCTGTTAACACAACAGGGATGGTGAATCATGGCTGTTTCTGGTTTTGTTGTCTCTGTTAGCAGTATTTCACCATGACACTGGCATCTGCAGAGAAAGCACATTGATCTTTGAACAGTTTGACAATTGCTGTGTCTATTGGCATTATCATCTCCTCTGGTCATTTAGTATTCATTTAAGGACAAATTATTTCTGAGACATCAATAAAACCATATAGATGTGTGTGTGTGTGTGTGTGTGTATGTGTATA
>JAQQZY010000023.1:6936780-6947755 GCA_030068375.1 Ostorhinchus rueppellii
ATATATTCCCCCATGGGTTGTGTGCGTGCTACTTGCCTTACTTTTATTATAGTTACTCATTTGAACACATTTCCTCAGGAGTCAGAACTAATCGAGAGTGTGGAAGAAGAGGGAAAAGAAGACTCAGCTCATAGCCCGATGTCTGAGGATAAACCTAAGATCCAGGTCAGTGAGTGTGACTATTCCTCATGCAGCTCCTATTGATTTCACCTCCTACAGTCAGTATTGATCTGGACCGACATGGATCTTACCATGCACCCATATTTCTCTTTGATTGCCTTAGTGTTTCACCTCTCACTGTGTGTCTGCAGAATGTTATACCGCAGCAGCTGCTGGATCAGTACCTCTCCATGACGGACCCAGCACGGGCCCAGACGGTGGATACAGAGATCGCTAAACACTGTGCCTTTAGCCTGCCCGGGGTGGCTCTCACTCTGGGCCGGCAGAACTGGCACTGCCTCAAGGATACATATGAAACCCTCGCTACTGATGTGCAGGTAGGCAGAGACTTCAGTGTAAAGTGGGATTAAGTTTGTATTCTTTTCAAAAGGAGAGAAAATCTAAATGAAAAATGGAAATCTCCGTATGAATCCACTTCAGTTCATAGCTCTAAGATGTGATTTAGATTTTTATAGTTGCAGAATCCTTGCGTCAGAAGATTTTTTTTTTTTTTTTTTAAATCATAACCTGAGGTGCCCTAAGCCGTAATTGGATATTTGGAAATTCTGTTTTGTTGAAAATGATAGCCAAAACCAACGGGGGTGCAAAGATTTTTCTGATGGCTTTTAATGTTTGAGAATGATTCAGCAGTGGGAGAGGTTTGTGCCACCACTGAACAAAAGAGGTTTGTCCTTGATTTGAGTTGAGTCACCTGATACTTGTGATGCAAATGCTTTACTTGAGGATGTGAGCAAGAAAAGGAAATGGACACAGGCAAATGTTGCTTCATTTCCAACAGCAGCATTTCAGACTGACGCCAATGTTCTTCCACCTTTATTTTATCTCAGAACATACAAGATAGCATTTACATTACAGCTAAGTTGTAGTTGGATAAACAGTGGTGATATTATAGTTTAAGGAATCACAATAAAAAACACTGCAGTAAAACAAAACCGTAAAAGGTGAAAATAACTGAAGCAAATCAAATATAAGGTGAATGAATTGACAGAACAGCTAGAAGTTAAAGTAGAAAACAGCCAGCATGTGTTGTGTTATTTAGAGGCTGTCATTAGAGATAGTGAAGCAGTATTCATTTGCTGGAGCACTACAAGTGCTTGTTAGACTGAAGATGTACATTTCACCGCAATATGCTTGTTAAGTCTGACGTCAGAGCTGTAAAAGTCATTTCTGGGTCCAAACAATCGACAATGGTGGCATCTGTACACTTGTTTACGATAAGTTCTTTCCCTAGTGAGGCAACAGTCAGTGTTCAGAAGAGGCTAAATTCATTTATTTATCTCAAATACAGTGGTTAGTGAGATTTGCCAATTTCCCATAATCGTGTTTTACCTGCAATAGATCACGGTCCGGAGGGATACATTTTGTAGACAGGCACAGTAGATTTACTACTGAATAAAACCGTAAAAGCCTGAATACAGTTTAAGTAGCACTGATTTATTTTTGTATTTAATTTAATTTTTTTCACCTCATGATCAGCTGTGTCCTAAATGGGGCCCTGTTTCTATATATTGTTTTTTTTTGGGGGGGGGGGGTGAAAACAACTAATGCTGCAGATTAAATACAAAGGATTGAACTCACAACAAGTATGATGTTGTGGCTTCACATACAGATCCAGATCCAGTCATTTAGTTGACATTTTGTGACATCAGTCATAAGTAAATAAAATTGGTCTTTCTATGTATTCAAAGTGACTTAAATGGATTTTGCTAGCTGGTTCCTCCTCTGGTAGTAATTGCGCCTTTGTTCTGTAGTGGAAGGTGCGTCGTACTCTGGCGTTCTCCATACATGAGCTGGCGGTTATTCTCGGTGACCAGCTGACAGCGGCCGACCTGGTGCCCATTTTTAATGGGTTCCTCAAAGACCTGGATGAGGTCCGCATTGGTGTTCTCAAACACCTCTATGACTTCCTCAAGGTAAGTCTGCCATTCATCTAGTGCCGGTCCACATGTCATCTGCCCCATCTGTTTTCAAGTACAAATACTGAGTTCCTAATAAGTTGTTCATTGTTGTAGTGAAGGCAGTAATAAGAAGAAGTGAAGGGCACTATGTGTGT
Organism: Ostorhinchus rueppellii; assembly: GCA_030068375.1. Lineage (NCBI taxonomy): Eukaryota > Metazoa > Chordata > Actinopteri > Kurtiformes > Apogonidae > Ostorhinchus > Ostorhinchus rueppellii. Next base: position 6,939,014 of record JAQQZY010000023.1, read on the forward strand.
GTGTTTTCTTTAGATTTCCATTTAAAGAAGAAAATTGGAATTTGTGCAGGCAGCATTAGATAGCTAATCCATATCTTCTTTTTGCAGCTGCTACATGCAGACAAGAGAAGAGAATATCTTTACCAGCTGCAGGAGTTTATGGTGACGGACAACAGTCGCAACTGGAGATTCAGATACGAGCTGGCAGAGTACGTCTCCATTTCATTTTCCAGTTGAAAAGTTTATTATTAAGTGTCAGCATGTTGGATAAATTCAGACTCTCTCCTGATCAGTGTAATCGGGCTGCAGTCTGTGCTGTTCTCTTTGGTCAAGGGTAGATGAGATGGCATTACTCATTAAAGGTGGGGTGGGAGATCATTTTTGGCACATATTTTACCATTTGGCTTAAAAATCTCCCCACAGTCACGTTGCAAGCAAGAAAAGAGAACGTTTGGAAAAAAAAGAAAAATTTTGGTTCACTCTACAGTGTAAAATCAACGAAAAACACCAACCAATTGCGACGAAATGGTTTTAGTTCCGTATTGGTTCCTGAGAAGTCAATCAAACTTTGTTTTGGTGAATCGTGGAGGCGTGGTTTTGATGGGTGGGGTGAAGAGGAGGAGGCAGAGCCTTTGGAAGGAGGGGTGGAAGTGTAAATTTTCAAAATCTCACTTGTGTTGAATTGCCGGAACCGTTTTTTCCTAGATCTCCCACCCCACCTTTAACATCACCTACAGCTTATTTCTTCTTAACCTGAAGTTATTGTGGATTATATTTATATTGTTTTTATTGAAGCCAAATTGATATCTTAATCAGATACACCACCATCAGCATATGTTTTCAGTACCTATTAAATGAAAGGATGACAAAAAAAATTATTATTTTTTTTTCAATTGTGATGATATCTCTGTCATTTTTGATAAGCACAATAAACGACAAAGGCTGATCTTTGGTCCTGATGAAAATTGAAAAGTTATTTGTGCTTTTAAACTTTTGTTTTTGTTTTGTCCCATTTATCTTTTTTTTTTTTTTTTTTTTTTTTACATTCATAGTGAGAACCTGATCAACATTTTCTAAGTACCAGAACATTTCAAAAATTTATTGGAAGGACATTCAAAATTATTACAATGACACAATGTTTGTTCATTATAAAACATACAGGAATAAAATGTGGTGGTGGAACAAAACTTTTTGTGTTTTTACCTGTGAACAATACAAGAAAAAAATGTAAACGGGTAAAATGTTGTTAATCATTAGTTGAAGTTATATTGCAATAATTATAATTTTATCACCCAGCCCTCTTTGACAGATTCAGTTAATTTAAGTTATGCTGTTTTGTTTCGTACATGTTTTTATTTGTAGAGAATGGATGTTGTTCCATACTCTATCAGGCACATTTTTGGATAAAGTTTCTTGTCAAACTGTGAAATATCCTGGTTGATGCATTGATTTTGGACATTTCTACTCCCTAACATTAGTAGAGACATCAGTAGGGTTCTACTTGTCTGCTGTTTGTCATATTCTGACATATCTGCTCTCTGTGTCTCCCTGTAGGCAGCTGATTTTGATCATAGAGTTGTACAGCCACTACGACGTGTATGACTACCTCAGACAGATAGCGCTCACTCTGTGCTCCGACAAAGTGTCAGAAGTCAGGTGGATCTCGTACAAACTGGTGAGTCCATGGTGGTCCGTTTAATATTTAGAGTGAATTTGCTGTGAGGGGAAACACTGGCAACTCGCGACAGATGGTTTGGGTCAGCAGAAATACTGGAAAATGTCAAATAAAAGGGAAATGAGTCACTGAGATAGATGATGTCAGTGTGAGCTGTGTGAAATAAGGTGATGGTCTGGGAGGGGTTTACTTTTATTTGTACATACTAGCTCATCTGTTAAAATCTTGGAGATTGATATGATAAAATGCAACAAAGTTGAACAAAAAAGAATTTAAGATTAAGGATTTAAGGGTTATGATATTGCAAGGTTTTCTTTAATTGAAAATCAAGTATATGGTAGCTGGTTTTTAATTTAAGTGTTACATTTGAATCACTTTCATATAGAATTTTTAGCTTACTGTTAATCAATTACATTTTTTATCTCTTTTTTTTTTTCCATTATTGCTTTAATTTTGAATTGTATTGTTTTTATCCTTTTGCTGTTTGGTCTTCATGTTTGTATAGAAGGTGCCATATACTTGAATCTGAGTGGTGTTTAAGTATTAGTATTACTACTAAAAACATATTTTTTGCTCATGTTCATTATGGGGAACTTGTTAGAAATTTTCAATGCAAATTCGTATTCTCTTGCAATTTTGTCGAATTTGTTCTGAGAGTCTTTGGTTGTAAGTGTGTTGTTGTTGCATTCTGTGTTGTCAGGTTGTTGAGATCCTCCAGAAGCTGTATACATGTGGTGCTGATGACCTGGGCCTGAACTTCATCAATGAGCTCACCGTCAGGTTCTGTCACTGTCCCAAATGGGTGGGACGGCAGGCCTTTGCCTTCATCTGCCAGGTCGGTGTCATTTAACTCACAGCAGTGTTCTGTTAAAACCTGTTTACTCCATTGCTGAGTTTAGGAGCAGGCAGGGGTATAATCATAATGAACAATTTAGAGAGATATCAGGAATTCCGTCCATCTGTTCTTCTGAGATTTTTGTCCATCCCATTTTTCAGGTACTATTCACCTGACACTTTTCAAAATTAGCACGTTTTTTTATTACTAGTAGAGGTGCAGTCCACAATTTGATGGTTGAATTTCAATTCTTGGATTTCTTTTACCACTTTTTGATCTATTCACCCGATTCATGGTTGAATAGTTGTTTTTTTTTTTCTTTTTAACACACTTTTGAAAAGTGTGGGGGTTTTTTTTGTTTTTTTTTTTTTTTTGTTTTGTTTTTTTTAACACAAAGCTTGAAAGTTACGACTCAAAATGAATCCCTGTGGAGGGTGCGGGGTGTTGGTAAGAAGAAGGGGCCAAGTGTTGTCAATGGGTGGGAGTATTAGTAACCTCTGCTTACTTTTTCACTTATTTATGTTATCATTTACATTAGGGCTTCATGATTTTAACTAGTGCTGCCACAATTAGTCAATGTAATTGACTGACCATTTATTTTTGGCCATTGCACCTTTGGGAATCCATGCTGCCATTAGTGCCTGCAGCCGTACGGCTGGACCACACACAGAGAGAGGGAAATATATAATTTTCACCCCCTCTTCCCTTCCCCTGGTCCATGCCTATATCACTTAAACATCCTCCCCCCTCAAATGAAAGTTTGCAAAGATTCCAGAGGTACATTTTGAACTTTCAAGCTATAGCTTGTTATGGGAAACAGCATCGTGGCAAATGTGAACAATATGAATAAATATTACCAAAAAAAAATAATTAAAAAATTACAAAGTGGGATGTTTTCCACATTCCAAAAAAAATGTAAAAAATTGCACAAAGTTGTTCAAACTTTTGCAGGATGGGGAATAGGGTTCAGGGCGGTACGGTCCATGCCGTGCAGCTCTTGCCTGTATTGTACAGGTGACATTTTATGTTTTGGCCCTTGAATTGTATTCAAAATAACAAACACTTGATTTATTTAATTTGTTTTTTTTTAACTAGTCTTTTAGTTGACTAATCGAAAAAAGTAGTGAAAAGATTAAGCATTAAAAAATTAGTCGTTTTCATCAGATTATTTAATTAGGACGATGCTTAAAAAAAATGTGACCATCAAATTTTTTCTCTTGTGTCTCTGGGCGGCTCACCTCTGGGCGATTGTAGGCTCCTCCTCCTGAGTCTCCACAGTCTTTGGACACAAATGGCATTTTCTAAGAGGAGTGAGAAGTTTGTGACTAAAATCGCAAGATCAAGTAGGTTGTGTGGCATTGAAACTGCTTCAAAGTTTCTGATAAAGACCAAATCGTTTCTCACAGCAAACTCATCCTGAAGGTTTTATCAAAGACGGCAGCACAACCAACTTATTTCAACACCTCAAACTTGATCACACGCCAGAGTGGGAGCAGGGTGTTTCATTACAGGCTGTACATGGAAATGACATTCCGAGTAAAATGCCATCACCAGCCCAACTTGAAATTGAAAATTGAGTTTTTAGAGTGAGTTTAGAGTTCAGGAGTGAGGGAAGGATGGAACCTGAGACTGACAGGTGGATCAGTGCAGCAGCTGCAGTAATGTGGTCATTGTATCGGCTTCTTGTGGTAAAGAAGGAGCTGAAAAGGCCGAAAGGCGAAGTTCTCGATTTCCTGGTCAATCTATGTCCCTACTCTCACCTATGGTCATGAGCTTTGAGTCATGACTGAAAGGACAAGATCCCAGATACAAGTGGTTGAACTGAATATCTTCCATAAAATGGCTGGGCATACCCTTAGGGCGAGGGTGAGGAGCTCAGGGTGGTGTTCTGGATGTAATCCTGTTAGGAGGACCTTGGGATACCCCCTAGAGGAGGTGTTTGGGGAGAGGAAAGTCTGGGCATCCTTGATTAGACTGTTGCCTCTTCCCTTTTAAAAACTCCATCCATCCATTTTCTTCTGCTTATTACCTGGCGACAAAGATTGGATTTTATTTTTGGTCAAAATTGTACAGCCCTAATTCATATTATTATCCTTGAAAAAAAATTCCAGTCCTGGCTGTGATTGCTTTTACGGTTTCAGTTTTAACAGTCATTATCTTTCCGTAATAATATTATTGTCAATGGCTCTTTACTCCTGAGCCTTTGTCAACTTTTCTGTCTGATCAGGTGTTCTGCGGTTGATCTGTTCATCATTCATTCCATCCAATGCCTCACTTCTTCTAATATGTGGTTGGGTTGTCTTTCAAACTCGCTTGGTTGGCATGTTTTTAACGTGTACTTTTCCTTTCTGTTGTCAGGCTGTCGTGGAGGAGGACTGCATGCCCATGGAGCAGTTCAGCCAGCACCTCCTGCCCAGTCTGCTCAGCCTCTCCTCAGACCCAGTGGCCAATGTCCGTGTTCTGGTGGCCAAGGCACTACGACAGAGTGTCATGGAGAAAGGTAAAGGGAGGGCGGAATATTCTTACTCTGTACTGTACAAAAGATTGTCCCATTCAAGTAGTAGTCATTACCTCCAGTGATCAGTCGACCAAACATCACACAAGTATCACTTTAGTTGAATTATTTAGGCAGATGTTTTTGGGAGCTATGGAAATGGTTTCAAGACCAAGGTTGAACTCCAATGCTCCCCTTGGCCCTACCCCTCTGTTGTGCGTTTACGTCAAGGGGTAGTGTTGTCCCGTTTCTCAATTAGACGGAGGGGAAGGGCTAAGACAAAGGGCTGTATACACCTCAAAACGGAGATTTTCCAGGACTACACAATGAACGACTGGGTAGGAGGAGTTTCACATAATTCTGTTCGGATCATTGGCAAGATGGAAGTTAACACAACCAAAATGTGCAGTAGTGATGAAAGAAACACACAAAACTTTACTTGTAAACAACTTGCGGTTTATAGTTGATAGCCATAAAAAGACATACGAAGACAGTTACAGCTGCTGACAGCATGGTGAATATTTACTGAAACTTTTCACATCTGTTAATAGCGGCGTTGATGACTGCTGATGGCGTTAACAGGTCGTGAAGTGTTGTCCCATTTCATAGGGTAATGTTTCAACCCCTACCCCTTGCAGCTCCATTTCAAGGGGTAGTGTTAAGGGCAAGGGTCATGGGGTAGGGGTAAGGGTTAGGGCTAAGGGGTGAATTGGGATTGGGCCCAAGAAGTATGTGTAGTAGTATGAGTAGCATGGTTAAAAATGTAACGTGAAAATCTCTTGTAAAGGCATAATACATCTCTAATCCTGCGTTTAGAGCCATTCCTTCAGTAGAGAAGAACAATAAAGAATTGCACTTTACATTGACTGTCTGATTGTACAGTGATTCTTATTTTACCTAGACTCTGAATTCAAACGAATGTTCCGTTATTATAACTTGGTAATGACAGTAGAACACATGGTATATACGTTTACATTTCAACACGAACAAACCAAACACTGTGAACAGACTCTGCACTATAAACAGACTCTAACACACCTGCTGTCATACTAGCGTTACTACTTGAAACAACCCATGGTCCATCAGATCCTGTCACTGTCCTGTCAGTGGTGGTCTTTCCTGAAGTTGCTTCTTGTGTTTTTCACAGCGTATTTCAAGGAGCCTAGCTGTGCCTACTCTGATGAGCTGGAGGAGACTGTAATGGCTTTGCAGTCCGACAAGGACCGGGATGTGCGCTTCTTTGCGAGCTTGGACCCCAACAAAGGCCTAATGGACACGGCTCCCTTGATCTAGCCTCAGTCCCCGGACCCTGGCTGCTGCCCACCTGCCTGTCTAACTCGTCTGTCTGATGCTCAGCCGGCATAAGCGCAACACCAGCACCTGAACACATCTCCCAGCCTCCTGCCCCTACTGGGCAGACCTGCAGCAGCGACCGCTCACCTATCATGTCAGACGTTCGCGTTAACGTATCCAAACATGCTCCCACAACAGGGCACTACATAACGCACATTAAATTCACAACACAAAAGGTAGACAGGTAGTTTTCTGAAAATGAGCAGGACTCAGAGGGGAGCTTCACCACAGTGTGGAGCTCCTGTTATTTTTTTTTTTGCTTGAACTTTTTCTCCTCCACACTAACAAACTCAAAATTTCCCCAAATCAGACTTTTAAAACTACAATGGACTTTCTCCAAAGCTAATTGTAAGCTTGATATAAAATTGCTGAAGATTTTTTTTTTTTCTTAATGTTTCTTTTTTTTTGTGGATTTCTTAACAAACAAGTGGGCAAGGCCCGCAAGACTCTGACATGTGTGCACTAACTCAGGGGGACTCATCTGAACCTAAACAGCATTAGCTTACCACATGATAAGCAGCAGCTCCTGGACCACAGTCACAAAAACCAGCTGTCTGAGCAACAGACCAGCCAAAACCATGTAGCTCTGCTGGTGTCACTCGCCTCATTTCCCTCCTCGACGTCTATGTCTTCAGAGATGTCCTCTGGGTTATTGTCTGCCCCCACCAACCCCACCTTTCTCCTGTTCACTCTTTTTCTCTGCGTTTCCTCCACCCAGCCCTCCTGGGCTTCTGAAACCACTACTGCTGCACAGACAAAATGGCGTGATTTTAAACCATATCTAAACACCTCTGAAAGATGACATCAATGAACTGTTGATTGCTCCCCTTCCTTGTCTGTTTTTACCAAAAATGTGACCCCAACATGTCTCCCAGATGGAAGGAGACTCCTGAAATACCTCTGCTTGGACATGACTGGTCAGTGTGTCATACATGGAAGAGGGATGGGCTCTGAATGTCCTCCATTTGGATTTTTTGAACGTTTCATTTTGTGGCGTTGACGAAAAACATCTTAACAAGGCCTTGTGACGGAGTGACACAGGGTGACATAAAACTCAGAGAGAAGAGGAAGAAAGCAAGCACACTGTTGGAATATGCATGCCCCCACCCCCCTCCCTCCCCTTTGTGTATAGTCTATTCCAGTTCCTTAAGGTTGACCTCCTGATGTTGAATTATGTGACCATGGTAGCTTTCAGTGGATCTGACTGACCAGTTGTACAGTAGGACATAGGAAACAGCCCAGAGCTGGAGACTGAAAGACCGCTGATGGTTGTGTCCCTGTCTCGGTGGGATGATTTAAGTATGAGTTTTCTCAAAATGTTGCGACTCTTTGTACAGCTTAAACCTGTGGAAATGGTATGCGTTTTTATGGAACCAAGGCCAGTTTAGTAGGGTTCTTACCCATCGAGATGTGTGTGAATATTGGGAGCAGTCACCAAGTCACTTTTTGTAGTCTTTTGAGCTTGTTTGTTTTCCTCTGTTGTAAATGGTAACCCCTTTTTTTTTTTTTTTTTTTTTTTTTTTTTGGAACATAGACATAACTTGAGACAGAACTTAAGCTGATTGTGGTGTGTGCTGTGCATCTCAAGTCTTTCTTACTTCGAAAGGAGAGCTCACTGCGGTAATGGCGGTGTCTACTCATCTCGTCTGTCTGCAATTTTGTGTCCATCTCATTTTTTATGTAGTAGAACAGTTAATATATACATTTTATGAAAATTATTTTTCTTTTCAATTATGCACCACTGTTCAAAGATTTTATATCCTAACTTTACAAAATTTACAACCTTTGTAATATTCAATGGGTTCTTTTAAAAAGACATTTTATGTAATGTTATTTTTAGTATTCTGTAATTAAAATGATGAAAATTACAACGGTGTCCTTTTTGTGCTCTGAGGTTCAGGACCAGGAGGATTCATACATTAATAAAAGTAAGAATAATTTTACTCAGACTTTAGTGAAATGCTTAAATAATTAGTAGAAATACTGAAACTAGTTGGAGTTGGAAATCTGTAAATGTCTAATTGCATAAAATCTCACCAGCAGCAGCTTGAGTTCCACACACAACTTATTCATCACCAGGTTTAACAGTTTTGCTCAGTCCTGTTCAGCTCCAGCACAATTTCGACAGAGAGAGAAACTTGACAGCATCACAAAACTCACTCCTTTAACTCTTAAAGGATTGTTTGCTTAGTAAATTAGAATACTTCAGTAATCATAGGGGGGAATTGTATGTTACAGTTGTTGCATTCAGGTATAATAAAAAGTAGCAAGAAAAGAACCACAATATGTACTAAATATATTATCAATATGATAAAAGAAATGTGCAAAAATTCATTCATCTTCTATACCCGCTTTATCCTCACTGGGGTCACGGGGGTCGCATGGAGCCTATCCCAGCTGCTTAGG
>JAQQZY010000023.1:6993402-7004339 GCA_030068375.1 Ostorhinchus rueppellii
TGTGTGTGTGTGCGTGCGTGCGTGCGTGCGTGCGTGCGTGTGTGTGTGTGTGTGTGTGTGTGTGTGTGTGTGTGTGTGTGTGTGTGTGTGTGTGTGTCGGGAATTGAATACCTTTTAATTAGTTCGATGTGCTTCTAAGACTTTAAGACATGGGACTGGAGTCTGGTTTATAAAATGACTGAATATATTATGTCCTACTTTGTATTTCCTCCACAAAAGAAATGTTTGGACGTTTTGTCAATTTTATTAAAATAAGATTACAAGCTGTGGGTGTACCGTTTTCCTTGTTTTTGAATATTTTATGTGTAAGTGATGTGTACATTTGGCAGGGCTGTTCGTGTTTTAATGAATTTTACCTTTTATGTTCATGCAGAATTAAATTAACGACGCAGAATTAAATTAACTATTACAATTGCAGAAATGTCTATGAAGATCTACATTAAAATTATAACGAAATACAATATATTCCTCATTTATAAATAATAACTTGTAAACAACTTTTTGGAGCTCAGACAAAGGAGTGGGGACCACCGATTTGAGTTTTTATTTTGACATTGAAGTCCTCTTTTCCGGTGCACACTGCCTGTCACAGTTGGTTTGACACTTGTTGGCTGCCGCCATCAGATGAGTGGGAACTGGAATTAAGGAAGTGAGGGGAGTCCCGCCTCCCCGCTGAAGGGATGGGTGCAATACATGCATGACCTCCATCTCCATAGTTTACTGTTTGTTTGTTGGAGGAGCAGGCCCACATACTCCAACAGCAGAGTTAATTTATTCAACTGTGTAAACGTTTAATAAATGATCTCTCTAATTCCACAGATGGGCTTCGGGTGTCAAAGGCAGACAGAGCTGACAGGGCTGACGTGATTGATGTAATGGCACAGCCAAGTGGCCATTACATCTATTACAACTACAAATCGTTAAATATTATGCAACAACTTGACCTGTAAAAGTAGAGGCTGCAAAGTATTTATATCATATGTTTATTTTAAGAGATCCTACATACACGGTACCTATAATGTAGGCGAACTTTCTAAGCATTTTGTGTAAAACACGACAAACTATAATACATCACAATGCTTGTGTGCAGTATTTTCAACAGGGCATCCTCCATCTGCATGGATGAGGCAGCTGCAGTGCACTCCAGCATCTAATTATAGACAGACATTTGCCCCTTTGGAGTGTGGTATTATTAGAGATCTCATAGGACAGTTGACTCAATAACTATGCAAGCGATTTCAGCCATGGAATCCAATTTTAAACAAGTGGCAAATGATGTAACTGCAGTTCATTACTCAACTTAGGAAGCACTTCCTTGCTCAAACGTGTTTTGGGGATTATTATTCTGAAGGGGAAGAGTATGTATACTGCATTTAGTTGACAATCTAAATTATGGTTCCTCACAGGGGCTGGGAATTAATGAGATGCACTGGCATATGGTGAAAGACAGATGGTTCTTAATGAACACACACTGTCAGAATCCACAAAGACAGATATTTTTGGAATAAATTACAAGACCTGTTTGTCAAAGCATTTTAGAATATTATTTGAATATGGAGAAATTAATGTATTAATCATAATCAACACTGCGTTCCATGTTCTTCACCTATGAGGTCTGTGACTAAATGAGGACGGGGTCTTAAAGAAAGGTTAAAGTCAACGGTGTAGAAAATGGTAAAGGTGAAGAGTTTAGAGTGGCAGTCTGATTAAGCTCAGCTCAGGTTACAGAGAGGGCAGCAAAGTGACTGCAGTGCAGAGGCCCAGCAGGCACTTTGAGAGAAAACATAAAACATTAAGCATGAAACTAGACCCAAAAGCAATTATTTCATCCTTTATTCCAAAATAAATCTTGTTCAGCAATATAAGTATCTATATCTCTGCCAAAAGGCAGATTAAGGCACTTTTATCAGTACATTGTACATTCATATTCTCGACAAGGTTTTTGGTTTGTGTAAGAAAATGTACTTTAAATTAGTAAAATGTTTTTGAGAAATAAATACCTTTACATGTATGGTTTTACAGCAGTACATGTAATACAACAACAGCAGTGCCAGAACATGGAGAGAAACTCCGCTCTAGTGGGTTTTTTTTTTTTTTTTTTCATTTTCTCCATTCAGTCTGTCTTCATCTAGTGTGTATACAGGTAAATCAGTGTCCAGTCATTTTGTTCATCAGCCTGTGTGTCAGTCCTTTACATGTGCTCTGGATGGTTTTGCAAACAGCTGATAAACTCAGTGACTGGATGGCCGTTAAAGCAGATCTGGTAAACAGCAGTGAAAAGAGGAAACCTGGAGAAGGGAACAGACAGTTGTGAATAATCAGAATAAATGAATACCTTAAAATGTCAGGATGGCATTCATATCAACCACTGTGGGGCCGATATGATTACATGTAAAGATAATTATCATAATTATAATGAAAATAAAAGATGAAATACACTTACTTTTCCACCATGTTTTTCTGTGTCAAGACTTGATGGACCTCACTTGCTGTTGCAGGACCTTGGAGCTTCTGACCGTTTAGAAGCTCATTCTCTAACTGTTCAATTGTCTAAACGGAAAGATAGTTTAGATTATATTTTCACAAAGATAAACTGACTGACAGTATCCAAGGGAAGCAGAGGGGAAAGAGCAGCTGGTCCACATACTTTTCCTGTTTTGGCAAATGCTTCCCCAATTTTACGGTTGCGTCCACCGTAGCAGGTTGTGATGAGGTCAGCAATGCCGCAGCTCTCCAGGAAAGTGGCCGGAGACACAGGGCAGTTGGTGCAGAAAACCTTGGCGAAAGCAATCATCTCCATCAGGCCGAGACGAATCACTGCGGCCTTGGTATTGTCTCCAAATCCCAGGCCATCACAGAAACCTGCGCCCACCGCTACAATATTCTGTGATAATAGTTACAGAGGACAGGATGATGTTACTTTATTACACTTTTCTTATTTTCTACTGTGACAAATGTAGTGGGTTAGAAGAGAAAAAGATTTTATCCAATTGCATAGATTTTCAACAAATGATCTGCACTCGCTGTGAACAAACAGGAAGTTGAATTAAATATTTCTGATGCAAATGCTTGGTTGAATTTTTTCCAGTAATTATTAAAAAAATATTTTTACAGTTTGATTTACTATTTGAAAACTTCATTCAAATGTATCTGCTCAGCATCTTTTTTTTTGTTTGTTTGTTATTTACCTTGTTAACCTTTGCAGAAAAGACCTGTAAAAACATGCACAGACAGCTGACCTTTATACCCTGACATTTTTTAATACTTCATATGAAAGAGTGTTTGGACTGATGTCACATTCTTCTCACTAGATTACACACCCCTCTCCTGAACTGTGAGGCAAAACATGCTACAACATGACAATATTTAGCTGAGTAAACTATGTAACTAAGGATAAACTTAAGGATTATCTTTTTAAATTACAGGCAGTTGGAGTAGACAGTGATCCTTACAACCTACGAAAGAATCAGTGGTGTATGAACATATCTGTGTAACTAGGAATATAAACCTGGTTTCAGAGCCTGGAAAATACATAAAGTAGTAGGCCATCATTTCTTCCTACAATAAATAAATCTGGAGTAATACAACATAGAAAGTAATATTACTTTGTGTGTATTATTAGTTAACAATAGTGATGTAATACATGCATGATGAGGCTATTAGCTTACAGTTTTATAAAACAGCAGTTGTAAATATGTGAAGGTAATTTCAGTTATATAACAGCCTGACGATTTGCATTTCTCTGCAAGTCCATAAAGGCTCTTGACCATTTTAGATGTGTTTTTTTGTGCTTTTGGGCTGTTTCTCTTTACATTAATCTTTCTGCCACTCAACTGTGGCTCAACTGCCACTGTGTTTCAGCTTTCTGTAACATCACCTGCATAACCTCTACAATGCATTTACAAGAGCATAAAAGCAAGCTTGTATTGATGTGAATTACACCTTTTCAAAGCAAAGGAGTAAGTTTTTGCATTGAGGTAAAAAGCCAACCTTGAGCGCTCCACAGATTTCCACAACATCTGACTCTTCCACCACAGTTACACGGAAGTTGGTGGTCTGCATCAGTTCCTTCAACATGGGCCCATGTGCTTTGTCTGTGCACCCTGTGTCCAAACATGCAACAACAATAATGAGCAAGTGTCTGCAGAACACAAATTCTTTTAGTAAATACAAAATATGCTTTGATTAAATATCACATATCTGTTTGTCATGTTGTTTTCTGTGGATAAATTCTGCCTCCTAATCACTATGTAAATATTCAAAAAGCATAAAATTAATCTTTAAAAGATGCCCGTGTGCAGAATCCATCCTGTGCTTCAATTTCTCAACAAATGTCATCTTTAAAGGGTAAATAACCCCCAAATGATGCATATTCAATTTAAGAATTAAACTCTTTAAATGTCAGTCTCTCCTGCATACCAATGGTTGTTTCACAGAACTTCTCATCGGCGACCTCGTTGGCGATGTTTGCGCCCATGAGTACTGTCATTGTGATGCCCAGTTTTGCTCGGATGACCTCTGAGATCAGCTTTAGACCCTCTGGACTTGCATCGACACCCTGAAGGAGACAAGTTCCCACAGTTCCCATGCATAATTAGAGCACTCCTGAAACCTGTGCACCAGCAGACGGGGATCTCACAGGGACACCTTTGTTACAGTGTTGCATGAATACACAATGGTACCTTGATGAGAGACATTCCTATAGCGTCTTTCTTGATGTGATCTTTGATGGTATCACACACTCTGTTAATGAATTGGTGAGGGACGACGAAGATCAGGATGTCAGCTCCCTTCACAGCTTCTGTCAGGTCTGGAACGGCGAGCTGATGAGGACACACAAATCATGGTGACATTTAACCCACAAAGACCTAAGCCACTGGTAATCCATCTAAAATGTTTAGTAACTGCTTTAGTTTGTCATGTTTTCATGGTCATCAGATATGACCTATTTGGATGTAGAAACTCAGTCATCTTTTACAACATTGATTCACCAGTAAAACTCATGGAGTTGGATCAATGACAGTGGATGGAAACACTGGGTTTATGTTCAGTTAATGATAGATTTTACGGTGAAAGTCACTTTTTCTTCACTTTTTTTCTATTTCTGACATAATATCCTTCAACTTTAATCTGAGCTTTAATGAACATGTACAAGATCAGCAAATTAAATATAGAAAAATACCTGATTTTCACTTTAAAAAAAACACAAAATACAGAGGACAATATTATGATAAATGGTGATAAATCACTTAAGAAAGGCTACATAGAGAACAAATCATTTTTGGAATTGCTACTAAAGTAGCACTGGGTCTTTATGGGTGAAAAAAAAAATCCCTCACTTGTTCAGTCCGTAGATGAGTGTCTTTAAAAGGCATGTATTGTAATGTTATTCTCTCCAGACCAAAGGGTGGTTTTGTTCTTACCACATTGGGGGGCAGCTTGTGACCAGGAAGATATTTGACATTTTCGTGGTCTGTGTTGATGATTTCTGTGAGTTTACGGCCATTCACCATCTCCTCGAACACCCACATGTTTACTGTGGTGTCAAACTTGTCATATTTGGCGGCGTTGGCACCCACAATTTTGGCAATGGCAGAGCCCCTGTGGAGAGTGAGACATGAAGATGATCACTTTGGTGTCAGGATAAAAACAGCTGAATTTAATGTGGGAATGAGCAGGTTTCAGTATGTCAGTGTGAATGATATGGTCCTGCTGTGATACTTTGAAGTGATGATGACACAGTTAATATCTAATGGAACTGTAGGAGTGAGGCTAGATTTAGCTTAAAATAACTTTTAACCAGTGCTGAGGTTGTGTTGTTACTAATACTCCACAGTCAACATGAACTGACCACAGTCTTGGAAAGACGAATGTAAAAAAAAACAATTACACATTTCTCGATTATTTAAGCAATTAAATATAATGATGTACTTAGAATTGAACATCAACCATTGAACCTACTTCACGCCCCAGCCCTCATATACTTCTCGACTGTAGTAAAGAAATTTAGAGTCACATTACAAGCATAGTTTTTGGACAAGAATAAGAGGTGAAAACAAAAACAAACAGACCAGACTATTTTTGTACAATGAGGTCTGAAGGTTTAAACACAGGTTATGTATGTACAAATCGAAGATGGGACATTCCACTTAAGGTCCGTAAAGAACAGAGTAGAGGAAACTACCTTGAAAACACAGCCATGACGAACTCACACAAGTGGAACGAGATCAAAGAAAAATAAATAAATATAGCTACATTAGTGAAGGAAACAACATAAAATCAAATCAGATTGGGAATATACAAACACAGGTAGTAGCCAAAAACATTTAGAGCTGCAGTGATTAATCGATTAATCTATCAGCTGTCAAGCACTATTTGATCAATGATTTGAATAATTATTCAAAATAAAGGCACATGAAAATGCTCTGATTCTATCTGCTTAAATGTGAATATTTTTTGGTTTCTGCCCTCCTCTGACAGTAAACTGAATATCTTTATGTTGTTGTTTTTTTTTTGTTTTTTTTTTTTTGGTCAAACAAGACATTTAAGGATAACATCACATGTTTGGGAAACACTGATCAGTATTTTATTACCATTAATCAGTTTATCAAGATATCAACAGGATACAAAATATTTAAATGACAGACAGTAGTAATTATGCATTGTTTTGTTTATTATCCAGCCAAGCATTATTGGGATTTTGATAAAATATAATCTCTGTCATGTACATAATGTTTGCCTCCTAATTTTATTCTAACCAACATATAATGAACTGGTCATTACTAAACATTATTACACATAAACTCAACAGATAGCCAATACTGTTAGTTTTATTTTCAATTTCTCCGTATTAATTATGGAATTAACCTGGAAGTTTGTCTCCACCTCTAGTTGTTGTACTTATGTCACTGAATAGTGCTGTTTATGCATTTATGCATTATGCAATAGTGCTGAATGCATTAAATGCTGTTTATGCATTTGATGCATTCTTTATTTCATAATATTGGGCACTAGACCCCAGGCAGATTTGGTCCCCATGATTCATGGATATGGAGTTTCAGAATAAGAGAAGGGATATAATTTCACAGTAAAATATAAAGAATGCTCTAAAATATATTATTCCTTTACTTTTATGAGTCAAAACCTGTGAACTGAACTTTTAGTAGCTGGGTAACTACACAGAAAATAGCAAATATTTAAGTTACCTGAACCCGTATACTCAGCACTAACCGTGTAACATGGAACAATAAAATAAGTGGAAATATTATATCGTTAAACTGCTGGTTTATTTCCATGCACCTCCTACAGTGACAGATATTGTATGTGTCAGGTTGTTGGCCTTTATTTGCAGATCCTCTATCAGTTGTCAGACCAGCATTAAAATGTCATCCCGGCTGTGGATGCTCATCAACACTACATGAATGATGATTCAGCAGCAGTGCAGTTGTTGAATAATAAAGGCACTGGCCGATTTTCATCATAGAGCTTTTGTTGAGGCGTCAAAAGGTCAAGGCTCTTCAGTCACAGCCTGTCTCTGAGGACCTCTACTCTGCAAAATGAAAACTCTGATGCAGTCTTGCAAAACAGCAGGCGAGTTTATGAACTTCATGAATTATTTATCTTATGTTACGAAAGACTACTTTATCCCTTTTATGAAAAATATCTCACTATCAAGTTTGCCAACGTTCACACTGCATTCACTGGGGAAACAAATGGAATGAGGAGGCAAACCCAAGCCACAGAAAAGTCTCCGGTAGGTTTGTGATACTTTACCACTCCTAAACTCAGACTGTAAATGTGAAGCAGCTTCATGTGCATGAATGCAAGAGAAGGTTTGTTGACTCACCAGTTACCAGAGCCCACCACACAGATTTTCCTTGGAGCTGCCATCGTGTGTCTGACCTTCCAGACAGAGCTGCTGCCGGTGCAAAGACAACTGAACCTGGGACTAAACCTATTTATACCCGACACACAGCTGAGCAGAGCAGAGGAACACCCTCCTCCTCTTCCTCCTCCTCCTCTGTGGGCTGGTCCTCCCTGTTGCCTCTGTCAGGGTCAGATAGCCACTCACATACACAAGAAACCAGATCCTTCACAGCCTAACTGCTGGTATATGGTGAACACTTAAATACAAGTGGAAATGGATGCAGAAGTGTTACACTCTGTTATAGTAGTGGTAAAATGTGACTGGTGCATTCACTGATACTTTCACCATAATGTCACAGAAGACATTCTATTTGGTAACGCACTACATTTTTCTGGCAGTCTTAGTTGAGTTAGGCATAGTAGTTGTTTTACAGATTTGTGGTACGATTCCACAAAGTTAGAATGTTATGTAAAATATAAATAAAAACAGAGTGTAGTGATTAAATCTCATAAAGATTCACTCTTGAGTGTTTGTCAGTCTTCTGCACTTTGTAGCTCACTGGCTGATGACCTCTTGTGAAGGCTTTGTGTATGGTCTTCTTTCTTCAAACATCTTCTCCAACAAAAAAAATACCGGTCAGATTTATTTCAAATTTTATAAGTAATGTCCAAAGGCATGCACTGATGGATTAATCTAAATTGTTCATAGGTGTGAATGTGAGAGTCCATGAGTAGCTGGGATAGGTTCCAGCGACCCCCTTGACCCTAGTGAGAATAAAGCAGGTTCAGATAATGAATGAATGAATGAATGAATGAATGAATGAATATGTAGCTTCTTTTGGAAATTCTCCATAAAGTTTGCACACACTTTAACAAAATTGTCATTGTTTAGCTTTTTATAGATTTTTGAAATATTCGAAATGTGCCTAACCATCGTCAATATTTTGGTGGTTTATAACATGGAAATGGTTAGAGATATCAAGGCAGTTACTATTGAGCACTGATAGAAAGTCATATATGGACATTCAGTTAATCTGTTGAGTTCTCCACCAGTGAACATATCACCCATTTTTATTGAGAGAGGGATCTCCTGTTCCAAGGACTCTAACATAGCAGCAGAACCCGACAACCTCACAAATTCAAATTGTTATTGTTGCTTGATAGAACATGCCAGTGGTTCTATTTGTCTTTTGTATTTTGCTGCTGTAAAAACTGTAATTTCCCCACAGTGGGATCACTAAAGTTTTATCTTATCTTATCTTATACATGGTGGTGCAGTGGTTATTACTTGTGCCTCACAGAAAGAAGGTCCTGGGTTCGATTCCCGGGTGGGACCTTTCTGTGTGGAGTTTGCATGTTGTCTGCGTGGGTTCTCTCCAGGTACTCCGGCTTCCTCCCACAATCCAAAAGACATGCACTGATGGGTTAATCGGCTAATCTAAATTGTCCATAGGTGTGAATGTGAGAGTGATTGTTCTTCTCTATATGTCAGCCCTGTGATGAACTGGAGACTTCGCCCGCCTTCGCCCTTAAGTAGCTGGGATAGGCTCCATGTGACCTCCGTGACCCTAGTGAGGATAAAGTGGGTATAGAAAATGAATTAATGAATCTTATCTTATGTTTTATTCACAGTAGAATAAATATATCAAATGTTTAAACTGTGAAAACGTACCATTTCAAGTGGAAAAACATTAGGCACTTTGAATCTGTTGGGAGCAACATGTCTCCAACATATTGAGTTGAGGGCAACAAAAGACTGGAAAAGGTGTACTAAAAGCTGAAGAAACATTTGACTGATAATTGTGTTATTAACAAGTCAGTGACATGATTTGGTATAAAAAGAGCATCTCACTCTGATCCTCTGAGAAGTAAAGATGGAGAAGAAAGAACTACTGAAATGTGAAATTCTTTTTGGAATCCAAACTTAAGAGTCGAGGGAGCATACGGCTTCCCATCAGTGTCCTCAGTTCAAAAGCATGGGGTTGTATTAGTGCCTGTGGAATGGGCAGCATGTGCATCTGAATCATCTAAGTCATGTTCTCCATCTGTTCCAACAACATGGCTTCATGATAGAAGAGTCCAGACACTGAACTGACCTACCTGCAGTCCAGACCTGTCACCAGTCAACACATTTGGCATATCATGAAATGATAAATACAATAAAGACGACCCAGGTCTGTTAACTACACTAACTGGTCTTCTCAGTTACAGATGTTTATAGACTGTTGTTAAAAGAAGAGAATGATACACAATGTAAATATGGCCCAGTTTTGAAGACATGTTCCCGCCATCAAATAAGCATTACGTGATTTTTTTCAGATTTTTATGTTCTATAGAGAACAAAATTTAGGTTCATGAGATGCAAATCACACTAATCTGTTTTTGTTTTTTAACTGGAAGAGAATTCAGTGACTTTCCCACTGTTCAAGATCCTCCTCATCATACAAATTGAAAATGTTTGAATTTACTAACACCATTCGCAGGGATCTTACAGGTTAAATTGAACAGCCCAAAGTTGTTTGGAATAACATTCTAATGCACTGATGGTGTATTATGTATTAGAGTACATAACAAACTGTCTGAGGTCAGGAGCAGCAAATTCACTGAGTAGTTTTCTAAAAATGTTTATACATTGTTGAAAACAAGACCATTAATCTGAGTTCTAGAAATGTTGGCTCTTTAGAGACATGTGGTTCTCACAGGAAAGAAAATTAACAGTAAATTACAACAAACACTTTAATGCACATAATACAAGGACCTGCACCCCCAAAACAAACAAAATTAAAGCTGCAAGCACCATTGGGCAGGACCTTGGGCTCCAGCCCAGTTCTGCCTCCCATCACCATTGGCACCTCAGCTCCACTCACACCCCTCTGTCCTGGCTCCGGCCCCCACCCTTTCATGTCCCTCCTTCTTTACTTCCCTCCAGAACAACCAGCCCCTCCTGCTCTAACCACATCACCTTTTAATGAGGCTTTTATTTTGAAAAACCCTACTTTGTGTGTGTGTGTGTGTGTGTGTGTGTGTGTGTGTGTGTGTGTGTGTGTGTGTGTGTGTGTGTGTGTGTGTGT
>JAQQZY010000023.1:7009013-7022349 GCA_030068375.1 Ostorhinchus rueppellii
ACTCGTGAACAAGACCCCGAGATACTTGAACTCCTCCACTTGGGGCAGGGACTCTCCACCGACCCGGAGGGGGCAGTGGAGTGTGATAAAAGAATTTATTTTTAGACAATAGATCTTAAAAATCTTATTTCAAGACATCTTAGTAAGATCATTTTCACTTCTTCCACTGGCAGATTGTTTTTTGCATAATTCAAGCAAAAACATCTGGAACAAGTGAAAATTATCTTGGTAAGATTTCTTGCAATAAGATTTTCAAGATCTATTGTCTAAAAAATAAGTTCTCACTGAAAAGTTACATTATATGTGATAATTATTTTAAGTGTGATGAGATATTTTGACCAGAAATGAGAAAAATGCACTTGGTACGATTTAGATTTTTTTTGCAGAGTTCTGTCTTACAGTGGCGAAACACAGAGAGGACAAAGGAAAACATGCATGCAGATTACCTTGGAGTAGAAGTAGCGACATACGGCCTCCTGGGCCCATGGCTGGTAGTAAAACTCTGCTCTTCTCTCTTCTTCTGGGTTTCCTACCACATCTGTCATGGTCTGCCAAGACAAAATGCCCAAATTAGACCATGCACCATCTTAAATAGCCTCGAGCTGAGAACTGAGAATAGCACACTTCGAATGACAAACATCTAGTAAATCAAACAATGCTGCAGCAGTAATGGACATATTGTTTTGATAAGGTCGACTGAGCTGTTGCTGAGGGAGTTACCAGACAGCTTTGGACTAAATTACTTCAATTTCACAGAAATTTAACAGAACAAACTGTGCAGGTGGGCGACAGTTGGTCACCTGCTCACTCAGCATACAGAGGGAGGGGGGAGAAGAGCATGTGTTCAGTCTAGTAAATGGTTCAAACTCCCCAGTGACGCTGCCCTCTTGTGTTACAGCTCAGTGAGCAGGAGGGGCTTTTGTGTGTCCAAGGCCTACTCATTCAGTCTTAAAACAAAGAGCCTTTCTGGATTTAACTTGCGTTTTAATTCCATTTATTGAAAGGCTTCGGCGACTATTTGATTTTGGTTGGTCATTCAGTGCATTCCAAAGTCTGTTAATATAATAAAACAGACTGTTGCTATGCTGCTTTAAAGCAATACTGAATTCTTTACAGAAATGTAATGGGCAGAACAATACACATACAATATTATTACGGTCACAATACATGTCATCCTGTTGGCATTTATCTCACAATTATGACAGACTTAATGTACAGTATCCTTGAGTTTGAGTTTTTAGATACCAAACTGTTGCGCTTTGTCTGCTTCCATTTAAACACTGTTGATTGTGTAACTTGTCTATTTTATTTTGTTGCCTTTGTAAAGCACTTTTTTTTTTTTTTGAAAAGGCATCTATAAATGAAGAGTATGATGGCAATACTGAATAAAGTAATTCCTTGTAGTCCAAACTGAGATTCTGTGACACAGCAGACCACTTTAATCTATTGAGCGCCACATCCAGTATGTGATCACAGCTGAAAAATTATATATTGAAGCTAATCAAGTTGATTTATTGAATTTTCTGTTTCTTTCATAGATACTTTTAGCCTTCATCATAAATGTTTAGATTTAGGGTTAAATTATTTCTTATTGGTTGACTACTTTGCATGTTGTCCTTCTTGCTTATATTAAATGTAATTTTTGTTGCTGTTTTGAATTACTTATGTGCTGCTGTGTTATACTGAATTCTATTTATTTCTTCCTTTTCATCTTTCTTAAAGTGGATTTCTTTGCAAGTCACTGTTACATAATCAGGTAAACTACCTCTAGACCTCCGAGTAACCGACAGTAAAATAGTGCTCATTTGTGAAATGGCTTTAAAAAGGTTCTCTTATTTAAAAACACATAAAATAAAACTGTTAACGTGCATATGAAACACCAGTAACTGATGGGTTGTGAAGGTGAAGGCTGTCTCTCCACTGATTCTCTACTGATCATGGTCACACTCACCTTGAGGTCTCTGCACTGGGACTGCAGCCAGTCGTTGATGAAGCCCTGAGGATCTCGAGCAAAACTCAGCATGAACTCTCTCTGGGTCTTCAGCTGGTTAATGGTCTCAATGGTTTCATGGATCTGATTGAGCAAACAAAGGAAGGACCATCAATTTTAATTAACTAATGAAGTTTTAATTAAACACTCACTGAATGCCATTAATCAAATCTAAGGCTAACAGAATATGTGAGCACAGATGTTTGCATATTAAAATCTTCAAGTGAAAAGTCCATTCTCAGTATAAAATGACCTTTCATATATCCTCAGGAGTTTAATGGAAACTTGGTTGAAACTAAAAACCTGTTTCTATGTGAAACAAAGCAATATTTACTGTAACTATTCACATATGAATAAATGAAAAATATCTGAACACTGTCTTGCATAATGTACAACAGGCTTCTGATTTTTGTCATTTTCGACAGTGCACCAAATGCACTGGTCTTCAGCCAAACTCACACATGTAAGATTACAATGAACAGAAACAACTGTCACTTTTTCTAGAAGTGGGATTTAGATAATAGAAAATGCCATGCCAGACCATAAACACAACACTGCAGCTGACAATTTCGGGTGTGCAAGGATCAGTTCAGTTTACATTAATGTGTGTTATTAAATAGTATGGTTTCCCCCAAATACACACTAAAAATTGATATTGAAGTTAATAGCAAGTTACAAAAGAGACATAAATGTCATAATCAGACTAATTTTTAAGACCAGTGGAAGGGTCATTATCTAAAGACATTTCAATGCCTAAATTTCACATAATTTAATTTGCCTTTTTAGGAACTGAGGAAACCAGTATCAGGTCAACAGGAACAGGGTGGATGTGAGTAATTGTCACCAACCCAGAAATAAAATCAAAAACTGAATGGTGACTACAAACAATACACAAGCTCTCTATTTACACTGTTGACTTGTGTCAGAACAAAGACTACCCAGGGGGATGTCTTTTAAGGGAAGGCTTCATGTCTTATCAGTGTGATTACAGCCATCAGAGTGAAGGTAATGACTGCTAGCAGGAGGTCAGGAAGACCTGGCTGACCTGGAAACTCGCAAGAGAAAGGGCAATAATACACAGGCAACAATTGGTGTGAGCATGTATGTGTGAAATTGACCACAGCAGGCTCACAAAATTGAGGAGAAAAGGAGACATTGGAGGCAGAGGTTCAATGAAAAAATTGCCAGTTCTCCAAATAATTACAAGCCATTTCAACTATTGGCTGAAGCTTAATGCCATCAATTTGAAACCATGCTATTTGTTGGAGTCCAAGCTGCAGAGCATTTACACAAGATTTAGAAGTGCAACACTTTTAAACAGCACAGAATAAGTGCAGGAATAGTAAAGGAAACAGGAAACATGACTCCACCTATAGACAACTTTCCTTCAGTGTGCGGTCCCCAATGTACATGTGTAAAACTCTGGGGGACAAACACAAAGGTCAGATTCATCTTTACAGAGAGCAGCTGGTGACTGCTGAGCATAAGTCTGTACCTTGTTGTCGAGTCCTGCTATTTCCTGCTGACTGGCTGTGGAGAGCAGAAATGAGTTCATCTGGGTTTTCAGCGTGTCGTCCACCTCAACGTCAATGTCATAGCAAGCAGTTTTCTTTTGGTCGTTAGGGTCCACACTGTTGGAAATATTCAGTGCTTACAGTTTATTCATTGCTAGTGTTGTGTGATGACCTCACAAACTGACCTCAGACATAAGAAATACCTTAAAATAAAAAAAACTGTTGACATTGCTTATGCAATACACTCTGATGCACTGATGAGGGGTCAGAATAACAAAGACTAATCAGTGCTTGCAATGGTGCTACTGAATTGCTAATTGGAGCTCTCAATTCAATGATTACTGCTCTCAGTATATCTGTACTGATTGCCTTGATTTCATAATCTTACAAGCGTATACAAACAAGGTAAAAAGGACCCAAGTAAATGCAGTGTTTTTATCAAACTTGCCATCAGTAAGAAGTAAATTAAACCTTAGCTACCCATGAATCACTGAAAAACCATCATAATAATGGACAATCAGGCTATGATATAAAGGGGATGATTCTAACTAATTAAAATAATGATAAATAAAATCAAATGTATCTGTCATTCCCAAAAACATTTTCAAAAACAGAAATTGAAGAAATAAAAAGAAAACTGATTTTCTCAAGTGATACATGTGCTATATTTTTTCTGCCAAAAATAGCACAAGTCATCTAAGAAAGAGCCTAGTTCCCTTTTTGTCATTTAAAAAAACACAAAATAACTATATTTAATATATTCTCCATCAGCAGTTAAGAGTACTACTATTTTTACTGGAATGAACAGCATCTTTCTCTCCTTGTGTCTGTGACGCTGAACATGCACAGATACACATTTAGCAGCAGCTTTTATCGCTTTTCTTGTTCTTCAAAATCTAAAATGATGAACAAAAGCTAAAGCGAGTGTTTTGAAATACTGTATCTGTTGTTTCTGGTCATGAAAAAAGTCTGTGAAGCCCATAACGTAGCGCTGAAACTGCATGGATATACTGTATTATTAGGCTTCAATACATCATAGAAGAAGTTCTCATCAAATGTCTGACTAACTGCACTTAATCTGTTTACTGTCCTCTGTATGTGTATTAAATGTTAAATCCTAAAGCACAACTTGTGTAAGTAATTAGAAAGCACTTGTGTGACACCTCCGGGGCTCTACAGAGGCGACCTTGTACTTAAAGATGTTACCTGATCACATGATTGATGATGATGGGCTCTGGGGGCATCAGGAGGGCATGCAGACGCTGTGGGATCTCAGAGAACTTCATTCGCTGAGTCTCAAAAATCTGAAAAATGAAGCATCACGCATATTGTAGTCATATGCAGATGCATGTTGAATTTGTCAGTAAAAATATCAAGTGAATTATGTTTTATTTGAAACCTGTAATAAGCGATCTGGTCCACCTTTATATTTTTCCTACATTAATCATATTCAGGTCAAGTAAAGGTTATGGTGTCTGGTATGTTGGACCTTGATTGACAGGTCTGTGTGACAGTTAGCTCACCTGGCTGTCATAGACTCAGAATTTCTCTTTCAAATCAACTGCATAATTTAGCCAAAAGACAGCTCCATTGTAGATATGGTTAATTAATAATTCCATTGAAGACTAAAATGTTTTTCTGACACAGTGCTCCTTTTGTCCAAATACAACCAAATCACAAACTACTGGCCTCAAAATATCAGTTCAGAAACAAATGGGTGACGTTGTGATTCCTTTATCCACTACTTACATACAGTCTATTGTAGGGACATCTTCATGTGGTTTACTGCATATGCATTTATTCTATTGTGCTTCTGTAAGAACATTTGGTTTTATCCTTCATCTGGATTCTGCATGTGTAATAAACGTGGCATTCTGGCTTCAGCTTTCCTGTCAGCTAAAACACATATCTGGCTTTGTTTACAGTGGTTTCTCTGGTGAGCTTCCCCAGCTTAAAAAAAAAAAGTGAGAGAATGACAGCCACTAAGAATTACTTCTTATAGACACAATCTATATAACATATTTATTTTAATAAAGAAACAACATTGAAAATTCCTTGGTATCATAAACTGTATAATTTTATATGTTCAGTTTTATATTGAAGTCACCATTAGTTTTCCACAATCATCTGTTTATCTTGGCTTGGTTATGAAAAAAAGTGCTGGGAAACCAGTCAGTGACTCACGGAGACAAAAGTCTCCATACAAGGAAAGAAAAGGAGAGAAAGCGACTGCACAGCATCAAGAGCAGGAATGAGAAGTGGCTGTCAAACATTTCCACTTTATGAACCACACAGAGCTTAAAACTTTTTCTTGGAGTGAACAGAAAAAGAGGGGTACAGTAAAATGTCCTGGAAATTTGATGTCAGTTTGGAGGAAGTGGAAATGACCACAGGCTACAAAGAACCGTACTAACCTGCTGCAGGTATTTGTCACAGTTGATGAATTCTCGCTCATGGGGGTCTTGGAGCTTATGGGTCTTGACATACTGCCACAGGGCCTGGATGATGACAGGCCTGGTTTGTGTGTGGATACCCAGCATACGAGCCAGCCGGGGGTCCAGCTTGAACTGAGGGGGCTATTTGGTGATAAAACCCGAGAAAGAAAATGAGTAATATTAAGTGTATGTGCTGCCCAAAGCAGATTTTGGTGCCTTTTTTAATTCAACTCTCTGCCAAGGTCATAGTTAAAATTGTAAAAGAGCTTCAGGGAAGAATTCTTAAAGTGAGAAGCTGAACTGGGTACCTGGTAGTCAAGCATGAGCAGAACGGTGCAGCGTACACCCACATCACCTGGTCTCTTCACCTGGAAACCATCAGTCTCCTGGGTGGTGGCAGTCCTGTGCCACTGGAATTATTGAATTAAAAAAAAAAAAAAAAAGTCAGCTGCATTTGAATCTATTCATTTCAGTTTCCACTGTCAAAGCAACAACAAAGGTAATATTCATAGAAAGAAGAGCAATTTTAAACACAATATGCTGCACACTTAAAAAACCCCTCTGACAAATATAGTGTAAGATTGTGATGAAAGTTACTACCCTATAATTTAGATTAGACTGTCTTTGTGTAAAACTTATTACATATATATATATATTTGACAATAGTCCAATACTGTAATTGCACAAGGTCATTTGACCTTGAATAAGTAGGTCAAAGTCATCCATTTTCTACAGGCTTCTGCTCCATGCCAAGATGTATCCACAGTATAAATTTGGTGCAGATATCTCAATGCATTTTCCAGATAATGCAATTATCTCAGACAGATGACAAAACTATTACAATACTTCTCAGCTGAGGGGTAAAAACTAAAAAAAATATATCTGAACATAAAAATGTTATGGCGCTGTTTCAAACACAAATATACCTGAATTCTGCAAAGGAAACCCTACCAAGACGCATAAAAATCTCAAGGAAGAACATGAAATTCAAGATTGACTGGTATACAACTCAAGTATCTTACTTCCACAAGATGATTATCTGGACCATATAGATCCTTGTCCAATTCGATCACCAGGGACTTGAAGAAAGAGGAAAACTTTCTCTTCTGTTTGGTGGCTTCATACTTGGACACTGCCGTCTGAAAACAAATGTTGAGGTTCATGAGTGAAATCAACCTGTTAGTTTTGTGCGTGTGTTTTTATCTGAAAAATAAAAAGGACACAGCCTCTTAAGCCAAGCTGCTCCCAGTACTGGGGGCAGCCATTTAAGTAAATGTCTGTTGCCATGGAAATGCTATGCGATGCTTGTAGCATGCCATACATCCATGTAAGAGAAGAATGTCAGTTAAAAGGTTGCCAAACCAATTATCTGACAACAGAACACAAGCCATGCAGGCACTTAAATGTGCAAATATGTACAGTCAGAGATAAGCGTATGTCATGAATGATTTCATAAAAGAAAAATAAGATCTATGGCCTTTTATCTCACTGGCATGTTCAATCAACAACCAATAACAAGTTGAATTTGTGCTATGTTGGAGTCCTACGGTCTTGATGCAGGAGATCAATCTTCCAATATAAGTAGGTGGTACTTTCACTGATGGAGAACTCAACAAATTAAATGTCCATATACGTCTTCCTATCAGGGGTAACTTTATTGATATCGCTAACCATTTCCATGTTATAAGCCATCTAAATATGGACCATTATTAAGTAAAGACAGATTTTTAAGATTTCAAAAAGTTAAAAGTCTAAATTTCTCCAAACTGTGAACAAACTTGGTAGACATTTCCCAGAGAAACTAAAATTATCACATACTTATCACTGCTAAAGTATCACTGAGCAGATCCAACAGTGCACGTATTAGTTCTCTACCACTAAAACTCACTGAACAAATATAAGAAAAACAAAAATAAAGGCTGCAATATGACACAATGATTACATATTTTGTCTGAAATTCATTGATTTCTAATCATGACTTAGTGCATTGGCTGATAGCTTTTGTGTGACAATGAAATTATTCCGACTGTAAACAAATGGCCTAGGGCTCATTTAGCGTCAACCCTTTGTTTTGAAGCAGTTTTTGAAAGAAGCAAACAAATACTAAATGAAATTGCCACTCCACCATTATTTAGCCATAAATACTTATAAAATATGTGCATGAAGACCTCAGAACAAAATAGATTCAATAACCAGTAAAAGACGCTTACATCTTCCAGCAGTCGCCCCTCAACACGTAGCTCCCATGATGCCACTGTTCCTTCACCGTCCTCAGCATCAGGCTTTGCAGGATTGAAAGTGTTTGATATGAAGATCCTCAGCTTTCGCTTTTGCTACAATCAAGGCAACAAAAGGAAATTCGCATGACATCAGGTACTCAAACACCTAAAATCTAAACTGATAAATGGGCTCAACAGGAAGAACTACAGTGTAACCACAGCACAGCAGGTTAGTGTAGAAAGTGTTAAGAGTATCAGCAAATGTGTAATAATAACAAAGATATAATGGTTTCCAGTCAATTTTAGATCAATTGACTAGTCTTTGATGAAATACTGAAATCAAGACAAAGAGACGGATGCAATCTCAGATATGACATTTGCAGAGTACACCGCGTTGTTAGAGCATTTTAACTGAGTTTCAAGACTCACAGAATATCGAGTTCTCGGACTACATAAACATGGCACCCATCTCTTCTTTCATGTTTCCAGCTTTTTTGGTTCTCAAGTTATTGACCTTAGAACACAGGGTGGTTTTTTGTCCAAAACACCTGAATGCTAAATACTTCCTCAAAGTTGCACCAGGTCGTTTCCTAGCAACCTCCCAATAAAAGCCAAATGACACCAAAACACATCAATGGCAGTGAATTGGTTAATTATGATGGTACATTATGACACATTTTACATTTATCAAAAAACTGCAGCTCCTCCGATTTAGATATTACACTAAGTCACAGTTTGCATTTTAATAACATTTTGTATATTTCCTCTGGCCACTACCAGTTGTCTGCTGGTACTAGGGGTGTGCAATTAATCAAATTTTGATCACGATTTCAATTTTGTTGTCAAACGATCTCAAAACTCATATAATCGAGTTGAAATGATTTCTTTTCAGTTTTTCTTCACATAATTTCTGAGAGATGCGCAACACATCCCATTTCATTGCAAAACAGCTGTAAAGTACATACTTGTAGCCAAAATTTATTTTCAATTTGAATGTTTTGCATAAAGAATTTATAACAAAGTGTTTTTTTTTTTTGAGAGAGAGAAATGCTGAACAAATGCATTGTGAAACTCAAAATTAGTCGTTTGAATAATTGTGATTTCAATATTGACAAAAATAATCGTGATATTGACTTTTTCCATAATTGAGCAGCCCAAGCTGGTACATATGCTTCATCACAAGAACAAAGCCCACCTTGATGTGCAACATGAGAAAAATGTATAAGCTTAAAGCCTTGCAGTGAAAATTCAGTAAGCAATACCTTAATAGGCCTTTTGAGAGCCTCCTGAATGTCCAGTCTCTTGCGCATGATGGTCTGGTCAAGTTTCCTCTCAAAAGCCAGCAGATCCATGTAAGCCTGAGACTCTGGGACCAGTTCCCTAATCTGGGGAAAGCAAAAGATGGTGATTTTTTTTTACCAGTGCAACATTCAGAATACTCCAAGAAGAATTCAGTGTTTCACAACGAAATAGACAGTATCAAAAAGCAAAACGGGTTTACACCTTAACTTATCACCTTAACATTGAGTATTGTAAAATAGAGGGTGCTCTCAATGCTTTCCATGATAAAATCACTGGACTAAACAAATAAAAAGAGTACTTTTTCTGTCAGAGGGGTGGATTAAATAAGAATATATATCACTGCAATAGTAGTAGAGTCAGGAGGTCAGATCTGAGATTACTTTGTTTACCCTTAACATGGGGTATGAGTCAGACTAAGAGACATACATTTCTCAGATAATGGGTGTACTTTACAGAGTATTTACTCACAATTATTTAACAGCATATAATCATGTCAGCATAGACTGTCAAAGATGCACTTCAAATAATTTTTTTTTTTGGACTTTTAAATATGATAAAAGATAAACTGACTTAACCCAACATTAACCACACTGACACTTGTATCTTCAACAAATTGTCCTCCTTTCAGTAATGCCCCATTAATCTGTTCATCAGAAACATTAATGTCTTTTACAGACAAACACCCTAGTGTTCTGGTCCACATGGATTAACATTCCAATGGAATAGCAATTTCTAACAACTCACAGCCAGAATTAATGGATTTCCATGCTTGCTGTTTAATACTCACCCTCTGAGGTAGAATTTTATCAGCCATCTTCTTCTTCTTTGTGCTGTAGAAATAAATAATCAAAGTAAGATAAGTTTTTCGTAGATTGAGTCAGAGCGGCTCTCTATGTTTTCAAAACAAGACAAAAGAACCCATTACGTTCCACTGTTCCTAGGTCACACACAGTCTCACAGACACACACACACACACAGTCTCACAGACAGACAGACACACACACACACACACACAGTCTCACAGACACACACAGTCTCACAGACAGACAGACAGACACACACACACACACGCAAGCAAACGTATCAATATAACGGCAAAAATTCTCCCCCACTGGAAATATACAGACAAAAAATAAAGTTATTCTTTCTATTCTCATCTCAATCTTCTGAATGTGTGCTTGGCTAAATTAAACATTCAATTAAAATGTTCTTTCAGTCTCTTGATTTGTGTGTGTGTTTTTTTTAATCCTTAAGTATTTTTTTATTCACTCTTCAAGATCAAAAGTTACATTTTTAAATTTTTTCTGTTACTTAGAGAATTCTAAAACCAACATATAATATTTGAGCAGATTTAGCCAAGCAAATTAATTTAGCTACAAATAACAGTCTTTGTTGTAGAGTTAGGCAATAATGCCAAAAATGTCAGTTAATAATAAATATTAAATCACCCCTTCTCTCGAGCCAGAAAGGATGACTTTGGGGTAAAAATAACAGACGTTTAGTTGTTATTTTGTTGTGATTCTAAGCTATTCTTTGAGATCACATGACAAACAGTGAAACGTTTTGGAAGCCTAGAGGTAAATAAATAAAATTATACTACAAAAACATACTATGCAAATTAACATCATCTTTTTAATGTATAGCCCTACTTTGTTTTTTTCCCTGTGTCTGTTTTAACAGAAATGGCACAGACAAGGACTTACTGCTGGTTGCGGCTCTGCTGTTGAACCTGTTGGATCTGTTGGGGGGCAGGTCTCTTTCGAGATGGATCCATCACACCAGGCATCCCAGGGCGAGATACAGGACTCCCGCCATATCCTGGAGGGCCCATGGCTGGTCCTTGTGGTGTCATACGACTGGATGGTGGCATCCCTGGTCTCTGTAGACAATGCACAAAATGTTTTTTTAAAGCTAAAAGTCTGTAACATACAACTGGGCATAATGGGTTTCACTTAGACGTGCCACTAACAATAGGCTGTTGTAAAAGAAGTATTTTCAAGCTTATGTGAACTATTCATTTTTCTGACAACAAAAGGTTTGACAACACAGTAAAGTAAGTAACAATACGGTGACTATGCTGAACCACTTGTCTGCTGAAGAAATAAATACCAAATATTTGGTGTTTAGTAGAAGATCATGTGTACTTTTTTTAAAATATCCAAATACATTCAATTACTTTGCTTGTAAATATCTCCCACTTTACGATTAGTAAAATACTTTTTGATGAATTTTCATTGTGTCCATAAAGGTCTTTCTGACTGACAAATTTTTTCAACTTGGGAGCATGTTTGCTCCAAAAAGAACAGGGGGAAAAGTATTAAAACCTGTAAATGCCTTTCTTTATTTGTATTAGTAATTCCAGTCCCAGTGTTCGAGTGCAGGTATTTTGTTCACACATACATATAACTTACAAGTTTTCATTTAGTAAATGATTAGTTACTATAGGTAGTTTCTATCTTAGGCTAAAACTTGCATTTTTAAAAATCTATTCTATTCCTTATTTTAACCATTCTCAAATTGTTTTTAAATGTGCATGATGTTCAATATTGCACACTTGCTCCTATCAAATACAGTTATGTACACACCTATGCACAAAAGACAGATACCGGTACCAGTATCTGGTATCAGTCCGATACTGAGCGACTGTACTTCTACTTGTTAGAGCAAAAGTGCTCTAACACAAACACGCCAATATCACTTGATGGCAGTGTGGCGTGAGTGCAACACGAAAGCAGCAGAGGAGTAATGTCAGCAGTGAAGATTTTTCAAAATAAATAAATAACAGTGACAAAAATAACGGTGACTGCAAGTTACGCTGAGGATACAGACTGATACGGATGGAGCGTATTGTCTGTCCTCTGCATACATTCTATACGTAATTCTACTCATTTTCCAGGAGCCTGCGGATACATACCCAGAGTGATATAAAGATCATCACATTATCTTATGAGGCTCTGTTTGTACCCAGAAGGAGAAGCAGTACCACCAGGAACTGTGGAGGTACTGTATCTTTTCAAAGAGCGACTGTGAGAGTTAGTGAAAAACTAGGGGCATATTTATGACAACTACCCTCATCAATATCAGTATCCACATTAGCATTAGCTCCTCTTTCAACACCATATTTGTTATTACTGACTTTTTTCTTTTTTTCAAAAAACTTTACTCTTCTTTGAAGTATTTGGCAAGTATGGATAAGTAAGAGCAGTGCCTTCTTTAATACCACTCACTCCAATGCATTAAATGTCAGATGCAACAGTACAGGTTAGCCACTGTTCAATACATGTTGTTCTTGAGTCACAGTTCAGGGTATACTACGGTTCAGACGAAGGGGCCAGCTGGAGTCTGGCTGTGCACTGAAGTGTAACTGGGAGCTGATGGAGAGCTTTAAGTCATTTATGTTCGCTTTATGTATGCAAATACATTTCTAATGTTGTCACGCATCACTGCCTTCATACTGCCATGTGTCCTGTAACACTGTAATGAGTGTTTATCAATTAATCCACCAGAGGGCGTCGCTCTTAATTACCATACTGGCAAAATACAAGGGTAATTTCCGGTTACCCGACCTCCCCACCCTAGAAAAAACAGCCAACCCTAATCTTTTTACAATGACCTCCATTCCAAGTTTTTTTCAAAATACCTCAAATCTGCAGAAATTACTCCACTTTAGCCAAAAATCACCTCGTTTAAATCACCTAGTTTAAATTGCCAATTTCTAGTAGAAATAAACGAGTTAAAATAACTATGAATTGGCTGCCAACTTGAGTCTTGTGTTATCTCGTGTCTCGCGAGATAACATTGTTGGCAATGGCAGTCCTTCCACGAGGTCCATGGTGTGCAGTACTAGCTTAAATCGGCCTAAAACACTCAGAACAA
>JAQQZY010000023.1:7110565-7130333 GCA_030068375.1 Ostorhinchus rueppellii
GCTGGGATAGGCTCCATGTGACCCCCGTGACCCTAGTGAGGATAAAGCGGGTATAGAAGATGAATGAATGAATGTTAACATTTACAAACTATCTTTCAGACAAAATGTGAATAACCTGAACAAGCATGGACAGCCTGAAATGTCTTCTGAGCGAAGTGTAATTTTAACAAC
Organism: Ostorhinchus rueppellii; assembly: GCA_030068375.1. Lineage (NCBI taxonomy): Eukaryota > Metazoa > Chordata > Actinopteri > Kurtiformes > Apogonidae > Ostorhinchus > Ostorhinchus rueppellii. The sequence goes on from JAQQZY010000023.1 coordinate 7,110,737, forward strand.
ATCATAATATTTGTAGCTTCACTGTGACCTGTATGTTGTAATGAAGTTGTGTAAATGATAAACTGAGGCATAATATTGTTAGAATTGCACCTATTTTTCTACAAAATTTCAGGTTGTTCATGTTATTCACATATTTAAGGAAACTTTGTAGATGTAAACACTTTCATTTTGTCAAATTAAAAAAGTTTTCCCTGTTATTATTTTACTGGTCTGGCCCACTTCAGATCACATTGGACTGAATGTAGAAGCTGAATTATAATGAGTTTGATAGCCCTGCTTTATCTCGTGTCTTTGTTTTTATCTGCGGACTGAGGTCCGTAGGGTCTGCAGTAGTCAGTAGTCAGTCCTTTCAGACGTTCTGCTGTCCCTCTGGAGAAGCCTGGGATACGTTACCATGGAGATTTAACCCATTTAAGAGGTGAAGTAATGCTGAAAACTCAGAGTTAAACCTGAAGTTACCTCCCTAACCTCCTAATCCTGCTTTGTGATTCAGGGCCATGGTTTCCACACTGGATAGTCATGTAACTATACACCTCACAAGCTTCACAGCCCAAATGCAGACTGGTCATGTCTTTATTATAGGTGCAGGTAATAAGCAGCTGGCAAACAAACAGAGATCATGGTTGTCAGATTTACTCATGCACACTGAAGCGCCAACCTTTTGTGATTACATACCTGCACACAGGCTGATATTGGACTGGCAATAAGTTTAAGACCAAATATCCTTTAATTTTCCATAGAAACTCAAGATAAGTTTTTTTTTTTTTTTTACTTATCAATTGTTTTTCCACATCAGATGATTTTATTTGTTACTGAGAAATGCTTTTTGTTGTCATCTAGTTAAATACAGCTCATTTCTTTAGTAAATTTGTCATATTGGTCTACTTTTTTTTCCCCAAACCTGCATTTATATAATAATAACAACACATCACCTTATAGAAAACGTACATGGGAACATGTCTCCATATCGGGTGCAGTATTAGTTTGGGACTTTACTCCAGTTATGCTTTTAAGAAATAGTTGCAAACTGTGTCCTGTCATGTTTGAGTTTATATACAGTATATTCCATCAGAAAATGTAGCATATTCCACACATGTTTGAGATGTATAGAATAGAAGTATTTCTGTGCGTTTTTCCAAAAGCACAATCTGTACTATCAATGTAATTTTGTTAATTACAATGTACAGTCACAATTATTTAATTATTGGCATGAAATCAGAGTTTTCAAATTTTTCTTTAGTTGATCAAGGTTTTATCAGTGAAAATGTGTGTGTGATAAAGCATTCTGATGTCAAAAACATTCAAATGAACCCCTTTAACATGACTTTGGTCTGCAAACACCCATTCTGAGGGAATCCCATTGGTGCATCTAATGTGTATTCATCACTTGCACTGATGGACTCCCACACTTTTATCTGTACATAGTAAACAAAAGCTGATAGAAAGATAAAGGAGATGGACTCTGTGTATAGACCCACTGATGACAGTATGTGCCCCACAGGAGGTTTATTTACTGCACAGAGAAATGAGAGTGAATGGATAAATTAATAAATAAATGTTGATGAGGATAAAAGAAAAGTCGATAGAGCTGACAGCTTCCTTTTCTACTGCACTTGGCTGTATAGATTTAATAGATTGAAGCAGATGCGTCTCTTTGATACTGAGATCAAGGAACATCACAATGACATGGTGACTTAAGCCTATACTTGTGCAAATGCACTACTATCACATTTGCAGTGATCCGCAAATGCTTCAAGCGATGGCAGGCTGTTTTCAAGCGATTTATTTGTCTGTGAGCTCCAGCTTCAGGATAAAGCAAGAAAGTATGTTTTCTGTTGCCTCTCCTCGCTGGTTGTCACACGGTATCATCCTCTAAGAGTCAGCCTTTCTCACTGTTTTCAATTAAAGAGCTGAGGGCTGCGACTGGAATTCAGCTAGAGAGCTTTGACAAAGAGCGGCACACTTTAACTGTTACACATTGCTCTTCTGAGACAATATATAAAGCCATTTTCTGCTGCTGCCAAGACAAATGCATGAAGCTTGGAGCCACACATATGCATAAACCCATCCCAAGCTCCTGCCTGCATGATATCTTTAAGTCAGGGCCATCTGTCATCCTTACACAGTGTGAATACAGTAAGCATATTCAAAATAAACCCTGAAGAAAAAGTGTTACTATGTATCTGCATATATGACATGTTCAGATGCAGAGAAAATTCATCGTCTGTACTTTTAATTAAATTAATGCAAAAATAAACAGAATTTCACAACAACACACAATCAGACTGACCGTTAAAACCTACAGGGGAGCTCAAAGCAGGGGTAGATGTGTAGACAAACGAGACAAAATGAAAACCATCGATAAACTCATTGATGCCGTTTCTTCTCATGGTCTGAAAATTAAGCCAAAATCTGCAGGTTTTTGGAGCTGCCATTCTGCCTGTGTGATGGATATTGTGTCCAGAGTCTTTGGAACTATGAGGATGTGGTGCACAGTTTCTAACAACCTGATTGGATCATCTGACAGATTCTGGACAGTTATTGGTCATTACATGTCAATTATCTGTTCTTTTTTTTTTTTTTTTTATGTTAATCAGCTATGTTAAAGCCCTCACTGGGTCACCTCTAATGACCCCTCTAAACCTCATCATAAACCCCCACAATGATTGTTCAGTCATAAACATTATTTATGCCAGTATAGGCATCCTACATATTAGAAAGCTTAGATGTTCCACAATTTCATTATCTGAGTAATTTTGTGGAAGTCATACTAGTCACACTAAAGAACAATTAACTCAAATTTCCTGGTATGGTAAACAGAATAGATGCTAAAAAATCTGCAAACCCTTCCATTTGAAGCATCATAAAGTCAGAACATGTGTCTATCCGGGGATCATTCTTACTCCTTTTAGCCCTTAAGGGTTCAGAGTTTAGGAAAAAAATTATAAATCTCTCATAAAAGTATCCTACAATTATTCTATGTGGTGAACATTAGTGCGTGGAGTCCAATTTTGCTATTTGCAATAAGAAAATCCCTGATCGAACTATGTCCACCCATTGGCTGTCATGTCTGCTCCCAGTCGTTGGTGTTTTGTGTTGTGTCTTGTCTTTTCTTGTTTTATTTTGTTAGATTCCCTCCAGTGTCATGTCTGGCGTCTTTACTTCCTGTTCCCTACCTTTCCTGCCTGTGTGATTACCTTGCCCTAATGTGATGCACATGTGTCTAAGTGTCTTCTCCCTCCTCCTGTGTATATAAGCCTTGTGTTTTGTAGTGTTCCTTTGCCAGTTCGTCTCTGCCCTCGTGTGTGACTTACCAGCATTTTCAACCGGATTGATCTCTCTAACCTGAAACAAACTTTGACCCTGGATTCCTTGAGCCTTGTCTTCGCCCTTGTCTGTGCCTTTGCCTGTTATGACTGTGCTTCTGGATTTGACCCCCATGCCTGCCTGGACCCCCTTTGGTGTTGTTGCCCTATTGGATTGCCTTCCTGGTTTCCAATCCCTGCGACTAATGGAATTTGGTCTCTGACTACACTCCTGATCTGTGGTTGTTGGACTCTGCTTTTCCTGGTTACTAATACTGCCTGTCCTTTGACTAGAGCTTGCTTAATCCCCAATGGTACTTCTGTCCCGTTCCCCTGTCCTCCTGGTACATGACCCCTGGCCTGGCCTTTGGCGACGAGTTTGGATTTCCCCATAGGCTCACCAAAGCCTAACCATCTGATTACTGAAATGTCTGTTTGTGTGAACCTAGAAATTGTTTAATTACATTTTCCCTCTGTCTCCATGTGTATCTCTGCATTTGGATTCTCAGACCACAGTTCAGACGTGACATTGGCAGCATCTTGACAGATGAAAGTTGCTGTGATGTACCCGTTTTGTAGTGTAATGTCAAACAAATACAGCTGCAGATGAAAATGTCCTCTTTCCAATCAGGTATCATACTTGAATCTCGCCCTCATAGTTCTTCTGTTATAAGCTTATGTATTTTGATTATACTAACTGGGCACAAATACTATGTAAAAGCTGGATGTAAAGAGATCAACAATATACATTGTGCAACTATAAAGAAACTCATCAGTAAGAAACTGAAGTGAACACTGGAAAAAATGTTTGGAACACATTAAGTACTTTTGGTTTGGCCAAAGTCTCTGCTGGATATATCCTTGAATATGAATGAGTGATAGTTGGTTATTTACAACTGTATTTGGTGAAAACATCCAAAGACAAGAGGGTCAGGGATTTCTTTCATCTTTTTCCAGAACATGAACTACAGCTACAAGATTTTAATAGGGAGACTTAAATAACACTGGACGAGTTACAGCCCACGAATACTGAAAATAAACCACACACACTATCTAACACTATGTTGTAAAACCAGCCCCTGGCAACTTGAAAAGCTGAATGGCAGGTCATGACATCGAGCTGAGACAGATCAGTTCACACCTCTGCAACCTTTACTGGCCAACCTCTAAAATGACTCTGGTGAAAAAAAAAAAAAAATGCTTGAATGCTTGTGCATCATGCTGTGAAGTAGAGCAACAGTAATAATATATTTTCTTTATTTTTTTACTCATGTTTGACATTTAAAATAAAAATATACAATGGCATATTATGCTATATATTCTGTGTTTACCGTAATACAGCTGGCTAATGGAGATGTCACTAAAAGTTATCTTTTCTTTCATTTTTGTCAGCTCTATCTATTTATTTCTTCAGGGGACAAAAATTGTAAATTACTAAATTTCTTCAGGCTATTTTTCTTGAACATCTCAACTCTTATTCACATCTGAGCTGTTGGAATTGAAATGGGACAAGAACAAGTGATGCTCAATAATCTCTAGGTTTAATGAGAAGAAAATACTATATTTTCTCATACTGGCTGATGTTTTCATTTTCAGTTTTTTAGAGTTAGGCCTACATTTGTGATTTACTCCATTTAAACGGTAACCTGTAAAGAACCAATGGCCACGAAGCTCATGTTTTATCAAGAATCAATAACTTGAATTTGCGAGGTTGTTAAATCAAAGTTCATGTATGACTTTTTATCAGTGCTCAATGGTAACTATATTGATATCGCTAACCATTTACATGTTATAAGTCATCAAAATATGGCCCATTATAAGTAAAGGCAAATTTAAAATTTCACAAAAATTCTTCAAAAAATTTTAAAATCGCCACTTTTCAAAACTGCAAAAAAACTTCGTAGACATTATCATAAGAAAGCTACATAGAAAATTTGAAATGAATCTGACCAGTAGTTTAATCAGAGAAGATGTCTGAAGAAATTGCTGATGAAGATGACGAAGAAAACAATGACGATACAGGATACAGCGCCTTCAGAATAGTTCATTGCCTGGGTTGGTTGAACTAAAAAATGGTCTTTTATTATGACATCTTTTGATCCACTCAGATTTGCATTGTTAAAAGTACTGCATTGTACTTTCCTCCAAATTTAGACCTTGCTTAAACATTTCAAACTTGTAAGTTTCTACATTTTTGTTGATTTGCTGAAAAGGTAAGACACACATCTACAGTGACAGACGGAACAATAACACTTCAGATGAGTGATCTACAACAACAAAGCATTGAAAACAGGCAGGTTAAAATGCTGAATGTATTAATAAAACCTGCAGAAGTGACCCTTATGCATAAATTATATGACAAACAGCACAAGTTTATCCATATTAGTTTTCACCTGACCTTTACTGGGGCCCTTGGCTTTATTAGAGACCTGGCTTGTAATCAAATCCCATTTTTATTCCAGGAAATGTGAAAAATAGTAACACTGTCATGGTCAAGTCTTTCTATTTGACCCTACTGTGCTCTCATGTTGTTGTTTTTTACTTGTTACACAGCAGAGTGTGGCTCAGTGGTGTCTCTGTTCCCTTAAAGCATTGAACCACATGTGCTACAGTGTTTTGTTTTTTTCCTTCCAGGTTTCTCCCACAGTGTAAAGACACTAACACATAAATGGTAGGTGTGAATATTAGAGTATGTACGTGTTAGAAAAGATACTTTCAAAGACCATTAGCCTGTCCCATGTGTCTCTCTCTACCACCTGTCTCTTGCCTGATGCATGATGGGAGATCCTCGTGTGACACTGAAGGGGATAAGTGGATATAAAAAATAGATGGTAAGGGTATTCAGGAGATGTTTCTCACTTGCAGTGACTCGGTGCAAATTTGTGCACTGCATCAAACTAGAATACACAAACTGGTAATAAATTATTGCTGCAACTGGAGCAGTCATCGACCCACGGACATTTGGCAACAATGACAAAAAGCTTCAGAATAACAACTTTAGTGTGATATAGGGGGATTAATTAAATTGGCATTGTTCCTTAGATCAAATTTATAAGCCTGCAACATGTTTTATTTCAGGTCTTCTCTCCGGTTGTTCAGGCTATTTTACATTAACTTTAATAATGTAAAGAATGTGAATGAATTTAACTCTATACTGTATGTACATTGTGATTATTCATCCTAAGATTTCACTACATTCCCTTTTGTAAAAGCCTTTAATCATTAATAATATTACATAAAGAGCATAATATATTAATCGTATTGAATCAATTAGGCTTGAACCTTATGCGCTGCTTAAGTATATGCAGAATACAGTTAGATTTACAGTCAGATTTCAGCTGTCAACGTTGTACTTCATATTTAACGATAATTGTAAACACAGTCTTGCTGCCTCTTTACTGGACATATATTCCCCTGTGCATACTATAAAATATTTATGCAAACATGCAGCACCATATGCAAGCAAAGCAGACATTTAGGATTTCACAGACCACTGACGAGAGTGGGCCCGCTTCATGAATATGCCTGTAGTCTCCATTGATTTATTTTTTATTTTTTATCTTGCAAATAGTTCTGCTCTTATTTGATTCATGTGGAGGGGACACGTAACTGGCAGGTAATGCAATTAAAATGAAATGATAAAAAAAAAATTCTGATCAATATCAATTTGTTTTTTTTTTATATAGAGACGTAGATAATATCCATTGCACACAGCAGGGACATCTCATAAAAAAGTGTATTTTCAAGATCATCTGTGGAAAAATTTCAGGGTCTTTTTTTCTCTTTAGAAAATTGACAATTTCAGATGCATAACTGAGTGTGAGTTGTCTACATTACATCTGCAGATTGTCAAGTGTGATCTTAGAGTATGTGCTTATTCATGGTTTCACAATAACACCAAGAGGACTATTCAGTTGGCACGACAACCTGTTCAGGCCTCCAGCTCAGGGATTATAGTTGTGATATTTTCTCCCCCGAGAAACAAAAGAACTGTATAATTAGTGTATGTGTTCAGCTGATTAAAAAGTCTCTTTTCAACACAAATCTCTGGTTTGAGGCAACCATATACACACCAATCTTGTGCTTTTAGCTGACTTTCCAGAACCGGGGATTTTTTTTTTTTGGGTTACACATCCTGCAGGTAAGCTTACCAGTTTCTCCCCACACAGGCAAGTATTCATCCTGCTGGATATCCAACATCAGCTCCAGGCCGTTACCCATCCCCCCTTTCATCGTCACCATTAGGGGTCGTCCATCTTGCCCGGAATTAAACGTGTAGCATTTTCCATAGCGTGTGAATATCTGGAGGACAAAAAGATGAACATGTTTAATGTATTTAGTGGTGGTTCACCCATCAGCTTATCTATGATGCACAATTAAAACTTTTCTCTAGCTTCATACATCACATCCTAAAGGTATGCCACTGCTAAAAGTATTATTCTGAAAGTAGTAGAAAAGTGCCAAAGTTTTTGTTTGTGTGTCGACCACTGATGTCGGAGGTCTCAGTGTTGTGATGCCGTTGACAAACTGAGCATTCTCCCCTCTCGATGCTGCACGACACAGTATGTGCTTGAGTGAATATGACATAAGTTTTATTTCAGAGTGGGAGTAACTGCACCTGAAATATCTCATGCACAACAACAACTGTACACCTCAGGCATTTCAGGAATTTTATAAGAACTTCTTTTACAGTCTTTTATTGCTGACGGTTAACATTTTAGAGGTTGAAATAATTCTATTAAACATCCATTAATGAGTAAAGCTGAAATAATTTCATATTGAATAATCAGTGTGATAACATTTTCACACACCTATTCATCTTTCAACCAATGTTTCCAGCAAAAATACCAAAGCTTCTTATTTTCAATGTGAACATCTGTGGATTTAATTAATTCATTTGTAACAATCTGAATACTGTATGTCCCCCCAGGCTCTCAGTGCTTATGGCTTCACTATTTTGTACCATTTTTATGGATATTTATGGAAGGATGATTAACTGGTAGATTAGTAAACGTCTGAATAGTTGTACAGTTTAGACTGGGCTGTTCTTAGACACCATATTAGAAGTGCATAGCTGCTGTGTGTGAGCTGCTATAGACAGACATCAGGAAATTGTGACCTATTGGCAAAGACATGATCACCAGTGAACTAATGGATGTGTAATCAAATCATAGACATTAGGAAATGGAAAGCCATGGCCCCAGGCCAAAACAGAACAGCCTCTTTGCTGTTGTTTGTTGAGCTAAGGGATTGTGGGCCTTGAATCAAAACATCAAAGCTCGCAATTAACTTATTATTAACCTTCAACATTCTGACATTCATGGAAATGGTCAAAAGAAAACAGAGAAGGAGCTTGTATAAAAGAAATGACAGATGGACTGGAAAGCTAATAAGTGAAATAAGACCCTTTCTTTGTGTCCTTCAGTTTCTCTCCAAGTATAGTTAATGTTTTATTGCAGAGGAGTGGTCCTAAAAACAGCATCAATGCAAACTTATCTACAAAGATCTATTTGGTGGATTCTGGCTACAATGATGGCAGATGTATCTCCCAAGAATGCAAAGTTTGTCAAGACTTTGGGAGCACATAGGGAGTGATATATATATATTGACCTATGAGTCAGACATTAGTACTTCATGACACAAATGCCACAGACACAACAGGCTCAGAATTGGAAAATTACACAGGTATCTCACAAAAGGAAAAGTGACTTTTATATGAATGCTGTTCACTGGGTGGTGTAGGAAAAAGTGGAGCATGAATCACAATACATCTTCGCTCAGTGTAAAATATATAGGTGCTTTTAAAACACAAAGGGGTGAAATGTAACAAAAAGCTTTCTAATAAACGGACACAATATGGAAGTAACCTTTAAAGTGCATTTGTGGCAAAAGTGAGTTAGCAGCAGAACCTGAAACGCCCGCCTGTGTGCAGTGACTCTGGAGCAGGATACAAACATCAATAAAATCCCCATGAAATCCATCTTAGACCTGGAGTCACCTCATGCCATAATCAGATCACTGCTTATCATTACTCTTTGGAAAATAAGGCTGGAATACCATGGTGCCATGTGCTTCAGCTGCATGAAATCTCTGATGATAAAAATGGGCAAAGCTTAGAGAAAAAAACTTTTTTTTCCTTTACCCTGGTCGTTTTCTAAAACAAACATCTATCTTTTCTCTCTTATAGTAAAACAAGCAAATGGTTGCTTCCAAAACTCTGTTACTTTAATTTTCCACATAATGACACAAGCAATTTTTATAACAATTTTCACTCTTGTTTTTTCCCCATTTCTGCTTCCGGAACCACTTTTTTTCCTCTCAAAGACAAGTCTGAATGTTCAGTTGAAGAGACAATGCAATTCACAGTGAAAAGAGACAAGCAGTTGGCAGATACACATCAAGAAAACAGTGATAAGACTGCTGGTGATTGTGTGGAAGCACGTGCGTCTGTTTCTCATTGTGCATGTGCCTGAGTGTAGATACATCTTCATGAGAATATGAATGCCTAAGTGCCACAGTGTGTATGTGTAATAGCCACCCCTGCCTTCCATCTGTGGGTATGTGTTGATATAGTGAGGTGATTGACTACAGGAGGTCTGTAGTCAGAGTTGCTGTGGTAACCAGGAGATTGTGCTGGCTGTGAAGAGCAACAGCGTCAGTGGGTGCTGATGGTGACCTTGGGGAGTCAGGATCTTCATTGTGTTCTGGAGCTTTGAGGCTTGCTCTCAGTCTCATCGTGCTTCTTTATGTGTTTTGAACAGCCTGTCTGCTGTAGTCTGCTGTTGGCAGTGTTTGCAGCATCAAAACAAGGGGCTATGTGTTTGTAAAATCTGCAGCACAGGATGAAAAATCAAAGCTAGAGCAGTGTGTTATATAGGACCAGTGCAACCTTTTAGCCCCAGACACCCCACCGGTTCATCACAAAACACCCTCACAAAACATTTTGTTCACACATAAATGAAAGGTCTGAGTGAATTCATTCAAGACAAATTGGAGCAGGGTAAGGCCAGTGTCAAATGTTTGTACTTACAGGAAAGTAGCCCGCTATTATAACATACAGGCAAATTGTTCTGTGATAACGGGGTAAGTGAATTTAGCTTCCCTAGAAGGCTTGCTATTGAAAAACCTTAATGGACTTCAAAACTGAAAAAAACAAAACAAAACAAGACAAAAAACAAACAAGCAATTTGTAGTCATTACAATTTACAGGTCATTTAAAATTGAATCTTCTTAACCTGTGGATTTGTTCAGGTGTCTCAATCTTAAACTTGATTTCTTTCTTAAAAAGAAATGTTGTTCCATGGCTGAGGCTTCATGCAAACCATTATTTTAACCTGTCACGGGTTAAACCTGAAAAACTATTAGAATTAAGAATCTTTATTTGTTAATAGGGTTCACCTCAGACATGCTCCACACACCAATTGGTCTTCTGCATTTAACCCATTACTATATCATGTGCCTGCATCACACACTGCAGACTAGGAGCAGTGGGCTCACCATATCAAATGCCCGGGGAGCAAATGGGGGATTGAGTGCCTTGCTCAAGGGCACACCAGCCAACAACTCTCTGGGAATTGAACTGCTAACTCTTCTGTTTCAAGCCAACTCTCCAGCCATCTATGCCACAAACTATTAAGGACTCAAATTGGGTATATTCTTACAATAAAATAACTTCTACTGAAAACATATTTGATCAAAATGAACCATTTCCCAAGACAAAGCTTTTTCACTAAATGCAAAAATACAACAGCCAGAAACAAGCTCATGACACTTATTTCTGGCTGTTTTACATTACTTAAGCTGTGAAAACTGATTGTTGTTTTTTTTTTGCAAGTCTTCTTTGCTTTGCTGTTCCTTATGTATTCTTTCCCTGTCCTTGATGAGCACCTGATTCCTTTATATACATTCACATCTTGTGTCTGTGGAGCACATGCTACTAATTTTTTCTTCAATATAAAAAAGTATGGGCTCAAGGATTTTTAAATCTTTAAAATTCCTTTTCAACAGTGTTGTGATGGTAAGTAAATATACGAAATCGGCTGCTAAACATCAAAAACTTGTTGCTCTTAAGTTTACAACTCCAATAAGTTTTCAGAGGGTGATGCGTTCAGTTTGTACACTGAGCCTTACATATCACATGAGAACTTGTAAACACACTAATTCATTAATTATTTAAATTAGTGCTACCTATGATAAAATGGTGAGAGAGACATCAGCCTCCCTCGTTCTTGCAGGGTGCTGAAATGTCACTGTCTCCCTTCGATAAATAATTCACAGACAGACAGCCTGAGACGGCTGAGATGGCCCATGGCTATCCTTCACATGACAATGTGACAAGGATGCACAAGCTGTTCCCTAAAGTTGCCAGGGAACCACTTTTCCCTCTCTATTGATTTCAAGATCAGCGCTGAGCACAAAGGCACAATATGTTTTGACATTTACAACAGCACACCTGTGAAAGATTTCCTTGGTCACGTTTGGCACTATCAGTTGAGCTAAAAATATAGAATCTGATCTAACAGTGCAGTGTCAGAGTTATGGTAAACAAATACAACATATCATGGGTAGATAATTTAATGCTGCATTATCTTTCCGTCCTGTTTTCCCCTTGTGTTGCTACAAAAATCAATCAGCACTTCTCAAACAGTTTCAATAAACACTTCATTAGATGGTGGTGGTTAATAGACTAAATATAGACAATGCACTGAGTTGTCTTCAGTTGAAACAGCCTTTCAGATCATATGACAATGTCTTTTTTTATCAGCTCTACACTGAATGTTAATACATACAGTCAAAGTTCATTCTTTACATTTGAAGCAGTAGCTCTGCACAATGCAACCTCAGATAAAGGTTCCTTAATAGCTGTTTTTGAATTGTTGTCAGTCCTATCACTGCATAATGCAAATTTTAATACAATAAGTCAGCCTTGTTTGGGTGAAAGGAGTGTTTTACTTTGGAAAAGAAAAAAATGATTTTGTCAAGTATGTTTTTCCATTAGAAAACTAATTTCATTATTAAATGAGTGTATAAGAGTGTGGGATTTCGGGGGATTGGGGAGGATCTAATTGCAGAAATAGAATATAATGTTCATATCTTTAATTCCATTATTGTATAATAAAAGGGAAAAGGAGAGGCACTGTGCTTTTGTCACCTTAGAATGAGCTGTTTATGTGGTTTGTCTTTCACAGTCTACCATGTTGATGTTGTGTGATTATGTTTCTACAGTAGCTTACGTCACACTCCTTCATCTTTTTCCAGTGTCGAGGTAAATTACAATCACCGACAACTACGTCTGAGTTGGAACTGAGTTGGAACTGAGTTAAGATTCCCCTAACTAAAGAAGCCTAGAACAGACAGAATACATCTTTAACAAAAATATTTCAAATATTTAATTTATATTTCATATTTAATTTATCCCAGCAGTTTGCCATCCTAGTTTTAATGTAAATTGCATTATTTCAGTGGCTTCTCATTCTAGTTGCAAGACATTTAACCAAAGACAACAAAGTTAGTTTTTTGTATGTCTTTGTTTCGTACAAGAAAATGTGCTTTTATTTAGGAATGTTTGGCTTCTTTCAAATGAGCCTGTTGTTCAGTGATCACACCTATGACTGACACAATACTGAAATTTGAGATGATGGTGAAGCGTCAAACCAACTATAATAATTATAATTCACAATATCACTATGTATTTGATAAATGAAGCCAATTATCATGTTTATTTAATTGTGATAAACATTATGTAATAACTGCGCCAAACCTTACCACACTACCACAAAACTGGAAACACATCATAAGCAAGCAGTTCCAATGATGTTGCCAGTCTCTGTTGAATAGCAGCTGCTTCGGGCATTTAAATAGTGGATTTTCTCTCAACGTGTCATCCACAAATAATGGTAGCACAACAGGGACAGGGGCTGATTGCCACATGCCTGACCGACGTTTTAAATGAAATCAATATGAGTATGAACTGGGCTCCATCATGTGAATTAAGCATTTGAGTTGTCAGAGCATGGAAGAAGGATTGAGCGGCAACATGAAGGGACAGATGGACTGATGAGGCCAGTGGACCACATTTATAGACTTTCAAGAGAGATACAGCAACAGAGGGAGGTCCCTGCACAAAAGTCAATACATTCTGAAATCTATTGTATGTAGTCAGGCTTAGCTCCCTCCTCCACACCTCACTACTCATGTGTGACTGATTCTATTGGTCTGAGTCATGCCAACAGGCCGTCTTACTGGCCCCGCAGCCAAGAAGGGTATCATCGATTATCAATGCACTGGCACATATCCCCCCAAAACCCAGACCCCAGCATTATGTTTATCTCTGAAATAGGCTGCTGTTACTTGGTCACCCTTCAAAATACTGTGCACAACATGATGCGCTCCTTAAGATGTCGCTAGGAAGACATGTGTTGAACTGTGATAGCTTGTTTTGAGGTTCTGGATGCATTGAATTTGGATTTCTAAAGGGGTGAAAAACTCCTTTGAGATGCAATATTTGGGAGACTGTGGTTGCTGCTGTTTAAAATGATGCAAAAATCCCTGAGAAATATCTAATATCCCTCAGTCATGTCTGATGCATCCAGAGAAAAGAACATTTACTCAACATCAAACTGTGTTCCATAGACTAGAAAAAATCTACTTAACTGAAAGTAAATTTGGGTAATGAGGTGGGAGAGGGAGGTACACTGGCTCTCGCTTTGTTTTCTAGGCGATGATGGAATACAATCAATAGGGGCCGTAGTTTACCAAAGAGTCTGCCAATGCTAACTGCTCTCTATCACAGTCTGGGAGTGTTGTAAAGAGTTGCTAAATGAATCAAAAATCTTCATTAGTGGCAGATTGGTCTCCTGTGAGCGCAAGTCTGTACACACATTGATCAAGCCATGATGGACGACAGAAGAGGGACCTCCACTGACCATATGGTGAGCAGAAAGCATGCTGGGTTTTGCAGTCCTGTGAAATTAGATGTTTAGTGTGAAAAGGTAGGGGGTGGAATTATAATTCTCTCTTTTGATAAATAGAAGTAGTGATGAAGAGAATGGATAAAAGATGGTTTTGGCTCATTAGTCTGTTAAGTTCTAAATATATAATCCATAACAATAAAGTTCAAGGAAATGGCAGCATTATGAAGACACATTGTAAAGTGAGGTGTAATAATGTAAGAAAAGATCCTTAAACTAACTGAGTGCAGCAGAGTTTGAGTCAGAAATATTACACCGACATTTACATGGCGCAGTTGAGGAGGTTCAGACAGAGTTTAAATGCACTGGCAAGCAACAGTGCAGAGAAATGCGCATTCTGCACAGCTTGGTGATTCCATGGGTTCAAAGCAAATTAATTACGCAGTCACTTTATATCTACTCACACCATATGTAAAGACCACTGACAGACAATTACTAAGAGCTCAGCCTCTGCCTCAGCTTAACAAATGAAAATGATGCTGCTGTGCACCTCAAAAAGCTGCATCAACCTGTTAAGACGAGGGAAAGCAGGGGGAGGGGAGGGGAGGAGAAGGAGGGGGTCAAAACAAAGACATGAACTCTGGCCACACACTCACGGTGCTGAAATTCCGAGGCCCACACAGCTCTCCTTGGTACCGACAGTACAGCAGCATCTCCTCCAGCTGGTGTCCCAGCCGGTCCAGCAGCTGCCGCATGGACGGCTGGGACTCCCGCGGAGGAGGGAGAAAGTGGTTAAAGTCCAAAATCCGAGACAGCGGGGACCAAGGGGGGTCGGTCCCGCCGCCCTCGTCCCGGAGAGGTGTGAGCGCTTCTCTGGCAGCGGGGGACACCTGCCAGTTCCTCCCCAGAAGTCCCAGCCATCTCCCCGCACTGAATATGTCCGTCTTCTTCATGCGCCGCGGGAGGAGGAGGTTCTGGTTACAGATGGTGACGGCGGGGAACACCAGCCGCTTGGCGTACACCATGTGCGCCTTAGTGTACACCGGCGAAGACAGCAGGTACCGGACCCGGTTGGAGGACCAGGTGAAAAGCAAAGCCAGCGCTGCCAGGAAAGCCAGCAGCCACGCAACTCTCCGTGGGTACGACCCGCTGAGGAAGATGTGCCTTAAGCCATGCAAGGTGGTATGTTTCAAGAAGAGCTTCCCGGCTTCGGTGAAGGAACCCGCTCTCGGTTTGGATCCAGAGGAGTCGCACTGACACATTTTGGAGGAATGCGTGCGTCCAACATCGGCTTCCCCGGTGTGTTCACAGTGACTGAGCCTAAACTCGCCTTTGCGTTCTCAGATGGCTGCTGTTTGCCAGACTTTGGAGAAAGAGAGAGCGCGCGAGGGAGAGAGAGAGAGAGAGAGAGAGAGCGTGGCGCACGCGGCTCCGCTCGGTCCTCTCCACGCGCGGCAGCAGCCTGTGGCGACGACACAGAGGGGGATTCTGTCGGTCACACAGCGGTCCAGGGGGTATGGCAAGTTATGAGGAATGATTCAGTGCGCAACAGTGAAGCAACAGGAGCGATTATTCCATCAAAATTAGACGCACTTAGTCCGGAAAAACTGATGAAATGCCCCAGAGACAATGGATGAAGTTCAAATCCCAGTCAGATTGTAATCACACGTTCCTTCTGTGTCCTACCTCCTATGGAGTCTCACTTTTTCATGTCCGCCTCCACCCGGACTTTTTCTATAAAGCGCACCCCCACCCCCCGCGCGTGCACATTTAGTCTCTTTATCTTTACGAGAACACAAACCCGTATACCCCCAGACTAAAAATGTTCATTCAACACAGATGAAGGATTCCAACTATCAAATATATATTTTTAAATAATCTATTACTCTATCGATTATTTTCTTCGATTAGATTAAACAATTATTTGAATAGGCAAAAAAAAAGAGGAAAAAAATGTCTGAAATATGTCTGACATGTCTGAAAATGTCAAAGGACGTATCCTTTCTTCAAGAAAAGCTGAAACAGATACAAAAAGTATAAAAGTAAAAGCACATCTACATAGAAATGACAACAATAGCACACACACACACACACACACACACACATAAAAATATACAGTATATACAAGCTAAAATTACGAAACGAAAAGCGAAATTAAGGTAATGAAGCTTTGATTGAGGAAAATTGTATCAAGTGTTTGTTTTAATTGATTCGAGCCAATTAATTGTCTCAGCTCTAATTCTAAGCCTAACCCCAAAATAAGAAGATATTTCAATTTATGAGGATGACTACAAAAGTCCTGACAAATCCACAATGTACCAGTAAATGAAGGTTTAATCCCTGAAGACCTACAGATATTTTTATTTTTTTCTCTACATTTAACCTGAACGGAGGTAGGACTAGATAAGCAGTGCCTTCTTCCTACTCCCTTAAAGGCACAACAGTTGTTCCATTTTCTTTTTTTCTTTTCTTTTTTTTGTCTTGCTTTGTTATTTGTTCTAGTTTGTATTATGTTTGTCTGAAATAAAAACAAACAACAACAAAAAAAAACATTGTCATTTATCAGCATTTTTTCTAATATAACCCTCTAATATTGCATTTTTTCCCCTGAGAATTTGGTATTTTTATTCTTCTTTCTGATTATCTAGAGTACATGTAAAGGTTATTAAGGCAAAACCGAGAAAATGGAAGAAAAAAAAAAGAATTTTCCAGCAAAAATATATCCTTAACTGTAGTCAACCCCTGCCATTTGTTAAACTACACAGGTTTTAATTGTTTTGTAGAAAATAATCTAAACATAAAAAGAAAAAAACAAAACAAAATACATCGGATGCTGCTGAAAACATGAGAAACTGCATTTTACTTGAATTATTTAAGTGTGTTGATAGGATTAATGGTTCAAAAGTTATTAATCATGAGAGAGTAATAGATGCCTTTGGTCACCGGTGGTTATTTAGGTCTTTGAGGGTTAAAACCGTCATTTAGGCACAAAAGTATACAAAGGCACACATACGGACCCCCTCCTCTTTCTTCAGGATACCCTCAATGCAGAAACCATTGCCTTCAGTAGCTACAGACCATTTGTCTTTGTTCTCAAGTCGGTAGGAACACACTCCTAAAGGCAGAAACACACACACACACACGCGCATGGTAATCTCCTGGCTCACAGTTTGTGTTCTTCATAAAAATTCCACTCTGTATCATAGAAGGTAGTGCTGTGGGCTGTATACTCCCTTCCATTATGGTACCACCAGTTGAATTTTAAATATCACTCATCCAAAACCACAATGGAAGTCTATTTAGCGCTTAACATTTCAGGTGTGTGCTCACAGGCTGGCATTCCCACCTGTCAATTCCCTGATGCGTTCAGTGAGAGATGCGAAATGTTGAGGGGGTAAAACAAAAAAAAGGTCAAGACACTGCTGATAAATGAATGCAAATCATGTTGCATGTCCCGAAGTCCTTAGACTTAATGGGTTTTTTGACCCTGTGTTACCCCACTTTAGTTGTGATGAAGAAACCTGTTCCAGAAAGGCGACAGAGGCTTGAACCATTGACAAAGTGTTTTGTGAATGCCACTCCTCTCTCTCTCTCTCTCTCTCTCTCTCTCTCTCTCTCTTTTGAGGGGGTGTTGGTTAAGTGGTGGTTCATGCTTGGTTGGGCATCATCACTCTGTTCAAATCCAGAGTAAAGCTGAATGCCATGCAGGACTGATTTTCACTCTCCACTCTTACTTTCTTGCACAGTGTGTTCAACAGCAAGTTCACAAGTGTGTGAATATGACTCTAACAATGTGTCACCACAAGAGAGATGGTGGAAAGGAAATGGTGTGAAAAAGGCAAGAAAAGAAAGAACAAAAGTTTGAATGAAAAGTACATTTTTCATTCAGATCTTTCTTGTGCTGAGAGGATAATTCAACTTTAATTCAGCTTCATTAAATCATTGGTGTTTCTAAAAGTTTAGAACAAAACTTCTCTTCCTGAGGAAAAATTAAGAACTCTGAGCTCAGCAATTTCAAAAAAGGTCTGGCAGGGCAGGAAGCTTTAATATTTACCTCTAAGATGAGTCCCAGGCAAGCAAACAGTTTGGGGAGATGATCTCCATCACTGTTTGGAAGTAAACAGAAAACTGAAGCCACGTGGAACGTGACAGATCCTGCTTCTGTGGTCTAAAGGACAACTGCTACATGCAGATCTGTTTGGTGATATTCAGGATCATATGCAACTGTTTATTTATCCACAGTAATTTTGTCACTGAAACAAAAGGAAAAAACGTGCTGCTTAAAATCTAGAATAATAATGAGCCGATGATATACTGTACCTGTAGTGGGTATAAACAAGTTGGTGGAAGTCACTGCAGTTACAGTCACTGAGCAGCAGAAAGACCATCTGTCCTACTATCAGTGTTTGACACTCAGTAGGATAGATGAAATTGAATTCAGGGGGAAAAAACACAAAAAATGTAAACTATCTAAAATGGACAGGATGGGATTATGTAGAAACAAGTCTTTTTGGTCCCCCATGTAGTAAATTAACTTCACAGCAGTATGACAGTTTACTGGTAGCAACAGGAAAGTCCGAGTGACACTGTTTATCCAATACGTTTACATTTAACGTAACACTTTAACCTTAACCTTTAACCTTATTTGGCATCAATAGTCATTAGAAAATGGAATATCAGACCAAATTGAAAAGTGGCACTTATTTCTATTCTTTTGTTAGTTTCACTAGCCCCGTTTACATAGCACTTTAAGATGTAAATTTATTTAATTCAATTTAAAAATGAGCGTGGTAAACAGTAAACAAACATATCAACACAACCAGAAAGTATGTGTGTGTGTGTGTGTGTGTGTGTGTGTGTGTGTGTGTGTGATAAAAGTCATGGTATATTAGTTTAAAGCATTTTTGCCCTAAGCTTTATTTTATGATGCACATCACATAACTCATTTTGTTGATTGTTGATTTGTTGATTGATTTGTTAACTGTAACAGCATCATTAGGCTAAGATGAAGGCAAAAACTGCACAGTATTCTTCTTTTTTTTTAATCCCCCAGTCATATATTGGCACCAGTAGTGGTATAGTTACATTAGTTATAGTTAGACAGTTATAGTAATTTAACATTAGGAAGTTAAAAACTTGTAGTAAGCTAACATTAACTTACTGAAGCTAATGTTAACTGTCAGACAAAATGCTTACATAGTATGTAACATCAGCATGTCCAGAAAGACTTCTCGCCTCAAAATAATTGTTCAATGTTTCCAGTTTATTACCTCCGCCAAGGAGCTTATGTTTTTGCTGGCGTTTATTTGTTTGTCTCTGTGTGTGTGTGTGTGTGTGTGTGTGTGTGTGTGTGTGTGTGTGTGTGTGTGTGTGTGTGTGTGT
>JAQQZY010000023.1:7146021-7163043 GCA_030068375.1 Ostorhinchus rueppellii
TGTGAATGTGAGAGTGATTGTCTGTCTCTATATGTCAGCCCTGCGATGAACTGGCGACTTGTCCAGGGTGTACCCCGTCTTCGCCCTAAGTAGCTGGGATAGGCTCCATGCGACCCCCGTAACCCTAGTGAGGATAAAGAGGGTATAGAAGATGAATGAATGAATGAATGAATGAATGAATATTCTTATTCTCTTTGTTTTCTTTTTTTATAATGCATGATATTTAACAAGGTGAGAGAAACAGTATCTCAGTTATCTGTACATCCTGTGCATTTAGTGAATTGACATTAAAGAATCTTTCAATCTGGAATTTTTATGAAAAACTCTTCACTATTACCTATATAGATAGTCAACAAGCAGTAAATAAAGCAACCAAAATAACTCTGTTTCTTTGTTTTTCCTTTTGAAAGTCTCATGTTTGTGTGTCATGTTCAGATGTGTGGTCAGGATGTTACTATTGGTATCACCAAATGCACCTAAAGACCAAAACTATAGAAATATTATCAAATTAAAATTACACAATATTAAACTCTTTGTTCTGTCACAAAGAGCAGAGTTAGAAGTGTTACCTTCATACTTGAATTATTCTAATTGAACAAGGCAATGAAATCAGTGGAGTTTTTTTTGCAGTCACCCAAAAAGGATTACACCTGCAACAATCAACTGAAGAGAGATGAACTAGCAAATTAATCATCACCTTTTTTGATTATCCATGAAATTTGTTTGAGTATTTTGTTTTGTTAAGAAATGCTTCTTAAATATTAATATTTCATTAAATAATGACAGCAAACTGAATAGCTAGAAACAGTCATCAACATTTTTCATTATTTAATGGCGTTTTATAAACCAAACATGTCACATAAGTGAGGGAACGATCAACAGGTTAATCAACAATATCTGAATACCTTCCACTTGATGTCAAAGGGTTCTCTTGAAAAGTTACAATTGCTTTACTGTAAGAAAATAAACTAGACTGCATAAAGTCCTCAGCACACACAGCTATTAAACTTCTACTGCGTGAAGTAAAACACTGTGTTGAAATTATAACAGTTTTACATGAATGAAGCCAATCACCTTCTTATCGGTTTATTCTGCGTTCTCCCACATTATGAAAATACTAGTGAGTCGACCTGTGGGGAGCCATGGGTCATACAAATACCGATATCTAGGGACCGAAGTAAATGCATCATTCCTGTTTTTACCTTCAATTCCCATCATGCAGTGTGGTACTAATAATAACAGATTAGTTTTCTACGGTGCTTTTCAAGGGGCCCAAAGTACTTCATATCATTGATGACAAGTGTCTCGCCCAAGGACATAACGGCACATGAGTAGGCCAGAAGAGGATTTGAACCACCAACCCTTTGGTTATTGGACAACCCGCTCCACCTCCTGAGAAGTGAACTGAGAATCCATAAAGACACAATGTTACTTTTGTGGCCATTCCCAAATACATTTTTCTCTAGATTTAACCTTTCTTAAATGATTTATCACAATTTATTGTGATACTATCCTCTGTATTTAATTTTTTTTTTATGAAAACCATAAATTTTCTCTAATTTAATACACTGGTCATGTAGATGTTCGAGAAAAAGTGACTTTTTCAGCAAAAATATCAACAACTGATCATATAAACATACGTCAGTCCATCCACTGTCATTGATTCAACTCTCTGAGTTTTACTATTGAATCAATGTTGTAGAAGATCACAGTGTTTCCTCGTTTACTACAGAGTCTCTGAACGTCCAAATGGGTCATATCTGATGACCATGAAAAGATGATAAACAGTATTTTACACTGGTTATTTACATGTATTGATAGGATTAATGGTTCAGAAGTTATTAAATATTTTAGATCAGTAGATGGTTTTGGTCGCCAGCTGCTGTTTTGGTCTTCATGGGTTAAGGTGGAGTTCACATATAAGGGACGTTGTCTGCCACATTACACATCTACCAGGATGGAGGACAATGCAACATGCTCCATTTTCTTTGTAATACAGTCCTCACTTCTAAACCAACATCAAACCCAAATGGCAACAGCATGAACAAAGTTTGCCTCCCCGTGTGCAGTTACACAACCTCTAAATTGGGCTTGTTTTAGAGAAAATAATTGCCTCAAGCGGTGTCTCCCCAAGAGAATAGTTGTATCATAAAAGAGCGTTATCCCATCCAAATATTATACAGAATTTGCTTTTGATTTTTAAGTTAGCATATGTACGCTCAACAAGCAGTGATGTCCTCAGGAGGCGCCCTATCACATGTCATTATTTCAGTCATCCAGCTTAAAAACAGTTTCCAATCACAGGATTATCAGCCAGGCTGTTCTTCACCAGAATATTCTAAAGGGAAACAATAAAACATTATCCTTATTCTTGGCCCATTAGTTTTGCCTTTACTAAAGCTAACTCGCAGACATTTATTCATTTCCAAATTCTGTTTGTTCTCCTTGTCCAGAAACTTGTTTTGCAGCAAATATTCTGGCAGCTTGTTAAAGCCCTGACGAGAGGTGAGTGTGTGCATGTGCGTATGTTGCACCTTACATCAGGGGGATGTCAGACACGCAACGAAAGCAGGGCTAACGAAGGAGGGTCGATGGTAGTCAAACGGGCTGACAACTCCCTGAGCATGCTGACACACACACAATAACATGCACAAACACACACGGAGACGAGACTGCTATGAAGGATGAAACAGACCGTCTAAAGCCAGTGGTACTGTGGGTGCACTTAAATGGATCTTTCACTTTGATTTTATTTTAGTCTATGGTGTAATGGTCCCCATGGAGACACATTTACTGAAAAGCAATGTGATGGCTGATATATGTTGTGTATACGTGCACTGCAGTGGCATGTATAAGGTAAGTAGTAGGCATACTCGCTAATTGCTTGCAAGATATATTTGGTGTTTCCCTTAATAGCTTCTGGTCTGAGGCTGCTTCAACAATCATGTCTTCATATTAAACCTCTGAACTGAGAGGTGGCAGCTTGATTTAAGAGCACTCATGTCCCTGCTGATGTCTATATTTCTTTCAGTGTGAGCACAATGTTGTTTAAGCAGATGTTATGGGTGTTAAGATTTGCATCAGCCGTGCTTATTAGGTTGTGGAGCGAAATAATACAATCAGCTCCGCCTCTGGTATCATCCCAAGATCCACAGAGACTGACTTGGAAATCATGGGATGAAACAACAATCGCTCAATCAATAGACCTTCTGCTAAGATTAGTTGAGGGCAGACCTGTTTACAATTTTTGAGCTCATTTACATTTGAGGCACTGCTTTTACCCCGAGTGCTTCACAGTGACGGAGCAGATATGTGTTCAGAGTCTCAAATGACAAGATATTCAGAGGACATGGTGAGTATGCTGATTAAAAGGAAGAAAATGGGGATATTTATATATAGGACAAAGTACAGTCTGTGTCATCCCAAGTCACTGTTATACCTTAATCTAAAAAGCCATTTAAAGAAAATGCATGAATTCTCTCAAGTCTGTTTGAGTCCAAAACTACCATGGTAGAGGATACGTGCACAGAGAGTTTTTCTTATATAAAAGTCCCTCTGATAAGGTTTTATTAGATCTAAGGCTGTGCATTAGTTCAGTTTTTTACTGATTCCTGATCAAGTCTCTGTATAAAAAAGTAGCTAGTTTTCACAGACAAGACATTATGATCTCAGAGTCTGGGCCAGGGGAGAGAAAATGCATGTAGCTCCATGTAGGTGTAGTTGAAGTGATGTTTTGCATTGTGCAAACCTCAGAAAAATAGAAAAATGCATCTGGGATGTGTTCCTGATTCCCATCCATACACAACACAATAACCTTTATCTTGACCACTGAAATATATTCAGTCCAAGGGAGCGCTGCACCATGAATACATCTAAAAACTACCTCAACAACTGCCAGGATGAAAACCTTCAGCTACTCACTCACATTGCTTAATGTTGATGTCCTCTGTATATAAAAGACAAAGATTGCAGTGATGTCCAAAAGGAGCACGGCACTGAATACTTAAGCTTTGACATACTATTCAATTGACAGAAGTCCAGTCTCCTATTTTCAGCATTCACATTTGTAAAAAGCAGATATGAAAGCCAGCTCGACACGGCTGTTTTTACAAAACAGCACAGAGGTAAGCTGAGGTAATGTGGGCTGCTGTGCTCAGTGTAGACTCTGATCACTTGTAAATGGAGTCCTGCTGACCACGACAGAGAAGAGAGACATGACACAGCAAATACCAATTCAGCCTTAACACATGCTAACTCTATCATAGCCATGCCAAGATCTCTCCCAACTCACACACACACACACACACACACACACACACACACACACACACACACACACACACACAATTTTCTTTACAATACAATGAACTTTTTTCCCCCCCTTTTCTTCCATATAGGTTGTCAGTAATAGCTTTTTTTTTTTTTTCGTTAAAATGGGCTTACTGTAGCTGTGTCTCTGCATAATTGTATACTGAAACAGATGGAAAAAGCCAGAGGCATAATGATGGGCATATGAACGAGAGTCCAGTGCTCTTAAAAGGAGCTTCACCTTTCTCCTCTTCACACCTCCTCTGACATCCATTTTGTACATTTTAAGCCAAGTGTTTCATTTGAGCTCTCGTGTAAAGTACAGGAGAACAATCCTGTAGAAACCATTAAGTCCCTCTCATCAGCTTAATTACCAACTAGTAAGTAGCCACTGGCCTTGCGCAGGACACTTGTCATACATCTTATTCATATATATAATAGCTTCCACAAGACTGCAATATCCCTCATTTACACATCATTAGGCATCATTTATCTCAGTCTGAGAATAAATGAAACTTTTATCCTTTCATTTATGCCACTTAAATGATTAATTAGCATTTTTGGTACTACGTGTTGGCTGCTACTGAAGAGGGGTTAGCTCTGTGTCTTTTCCAATTTCAACAACCCAGGTTTTATATCCCATTGGACTTGGCGGCAGTGTACGCCGCTGTCAACAGTCCACCACTCCAAAGAAGACTGATGAGACGTTTAATTAAAATGGGTGCATTTGAAAACACTGATCCATCACTTGAATAGCGGCATGAGTGAGGCCTCTCTCTGTAGTGAGCTGAGGAAGATTTCCCTTCTCTTTGTGTACATAAACAGTGAGAAAGTGAACACAGGGAGAGAACGGAGAGGCAGAGATTTTTGTCAAGGCCGTTTACAGTGAACAAACCTTTAGCTCATGTTTGATTTGTAATATTTACTCTTTAATCCCCCTACACACACCGCAAATAGAGCTAATCCCTTAGGAAAACACTTCTTTCAAAAATGCAACCACTGCGTTCCCACTGACAGCAGCTACATGACGCTTTAACTGGATAGCGGTCATTGCAGCTCTGGGCTCTGATGTTGTGCTGTAGTGGGAATCAAAGGGCTCTTTAGAAATAGGATTAAGTGTATTTCTGAGTGATTTCTCCGAAACAGAAAAAAGAAAAGTAGCAGTGTGCTGTATCACAGTGCCAAGAACTCCATCAAAGTCAGTTTGGGTTGCAAAATAACTGTAAAACACTGCCCCCTTGTGATCAGTCTGTGATACAGTCGTATACAGTACATGGAAGTCAAATCACACAGACTAAAAAAAATTAAATGCTGGAGAGGCTTGAAAACCCAGTAGATGAAGAACATGAGTTGTAGAAGTACTAGTTTGGCTCATTAGACTTTTCAACAGTTTGGAAACAGAGATGAAGAAAATAATAGTTTTGTTCTCCAGAACTGATGTTGCTTAATTAATGTGTAGTCATAGTAGCCTGCAGACAAAAATAACAAATACATGTAATACCTGTTCATTAAACAGGGCACCTTTGAGCCTGTGATGGCTGAAAACATCCAATAATGGTCAAAAGATGAGAGAAAGTCACACAGAGAGCGATCTGAATTTCAGTGTTAGTATAAATATTTAATGGTCTTGTGCTGTCACCTCTCAGAGGTTAGACAGAAAGGTGCAGCCTTCTTCAAACCCGATGACTCTAATGAGTCCTTACTGACCAAGTCTACGTTTCATCAAACTCATTTCCATTACAAGAAATCTGAAAACCATTATTTCACTTCAATTAGTCCATAAAAGGTCAGGTTAAGAAACAACTAAACAAAGGCTGCTGCTAAGACGCAGCAGTTTGAACCCACTGTGAACATATGGAAGCATTTGTGTTGTATGTTTATCATCTGATGAAGCACAACTCTGACCACTTAATGAAACAGAGAGAACCAAACACTGATCGACTCCCAGAGAAGGAATATAGTAATACGAAATAAAATATATCACAATATTATTAAGAGAGGCACAAAAAATCAATTTCCATTTTAGGGAGTGACAGTTTAATTATCCTAATTGCAGAAGGTGTCGAATAATTGCTGCTCCAATTGTCTACACTAGGCGTAGGCAGCGCACTCTTCAGAGCTTTGTTCTTTGTTGGAACACACATTATGATCCACTGCTTTCCCTCTTTTCTCAGATAATTTACAAACATCTAATTTAACATGAGATATGTTACGCCATAATTACATTACATTTTTCCTGATACAATCTCTTCCCAGTGGCTGCTTTGAATAAGTGCTGAACCATAACAAGTATTTAGAGCTCAGAGCAAGATGATGGTGAGGCCAGTTCTGTTTTTCACTTTTCTTCTTCTCTGAAAATATTTCCTCCCAGTTTGTCTGCCTTTTCGTCCATCTATCTGTTAGCGGTTCAGCTCAGGGAATACAAACTGATGCTCTTCAGGAGACAGGAGAAGGGCGTAACTAGAGCCACTGGCCGATTCTGTCGACAGTGCTGAGCTCGGGAGAAAGGCAAGCTGTATCTAATGGGCTGGGGATGGAGCAGGAAGCAAGGATTTGGATCATTGCTCTGAGGGGGGCTCACATTCTGCTCTGGGACAGAATAGCTGCAACTTGAACCGTCTATCTGCAGGGCATTAGTCAGCCTCCACTATTGGCCCTGGTCCTCAGCAGAGGCTCATTGCAGACTGCATACACACACTGACAGACTCCGACACATCAGTGAACACACACACAAGCACCGGACTGAGACGGTGGACGGAAAGATGGAGAGACGTGGGACTGGACATAACGCCCCAGAGACTAAGAGAGATGGGAAACAATCAATCAGCTCGCCTCTGTTCTCCAAACACTAACAATGAAGTCTATGGGGCCATTAGTGGCTCCTTAGCAGATATAATAGCAGGGGTTCAGTATTCTCCACATTGAGATCAGCACCACTGCCAACTGCTACATTATGCAAAATAAATACACTCTATTGATTTGCTGTTCAGAAGAAAGAATAACAGAAGTACACAATGCATGCAGTTAAGTGAGTCAGCCTGTGCTATAGAAACAACTCCAACATCACTACTGTAAATCTCAAGGGCACCGCTAACCTGTTAGCTACCAGGAGTATTTTTTAAATGGTGTGTTTGTTAAAAAAAAAAAAAAAAAAAAAGCTTTTCTTTTGTTGTATAGATAAAACCAGTTTCCTTCACCTCATCTTCTCTTTGAAATACAAATAATTTCATGAAAATCTGTTATTTCCTGATAACTTTAAAGAGATCTCAATTTCAAAACGGCACAAATTAATCTGATTGCGATCCAGAAAAAGACACAGATGGATCTACTAACAGTGGACCCAGTTTTATGAACACAGCTGCAGTCCATTTGAATAGTAACTAATGGAATATGAAAAACAGCACAAAGTGGTGCAGAGCCAGACTGTACACACAGTTGTGGAAAAAAATATTAGACCATCAGAAATCATCAAAAACAACGATTATGCAATCAAGTACTAACTTCTGTGTGTATTCATGTGACTAAAACAGACAGAAAAGAAAACATGGAATGCCTAAAAGCACTGTTTTTAGCTATTGAACTTAAGGGACTTTGGTTATTATCAAGAAAACCATAGAAAATGGCAAGATATCAGCTCTTAAATTAAACTCTTATGAGCTATTTTTGTTGTTATTATTTTATTTGTCCAAACAAATATACCTTTAGTGGTACCAGGCACTAAAATGACCAAGAAATTGAAGACAAGGGGTGGTTTAATAATTTTTCCACGACTGTAGACACAACTGATGAGTGCAAAGGGATTCAATTGAGAGAACAGACACAGTTTGGTTCTTGTAATCTGCGAGTGTGGGTTAACTCATGTGTTTCTCTCTGAAAATGGCAACGGAGACCAAAGACAGTGAACAGATGGAGTTTTCAGTTGTATAATTCAAGGTGTTCATGGATTAATGAAACAATTCTAACAGCTTTAAATACTTTCTAGCACTGGGGAAAATGTGGACTGTTTTGCAATCAATATGTTCTGAAGATTAGCTTTTCTCGGTGTTAAATAAAGCTACAATTAGCAGTAAATTGACAAAACTTTAGTGAATCGTTTCGCGCAAATTATTTAATTCTCTCCTCCACAGTTTGTGTGCTCTGAAAATGAAAATTCCTACAATTACACATGCATTCAGCCCGTCACTAAATTTTCCATATCTAGCCTTGTCAGCAATATCTTTGTATTGTTTGAATTAAGAGTTTGATTTGAAAACTGTGCTAACTTTACTCTCAGTATCCCAGTTTTTGCATCATTCAGACTATCATAAATACTTTCATCAACAAGGCCTTGCTATCCAAACTGCCAAGATATCTAATGTTCTCAACTGTGTTCAAAGCTTATGGCCATTACTCCAGATCACAGGAGACTTCCTCCCACAAACACTGAACTGGTAAAGAACTGGTTACTACACACCTCATTAATGGAATGAACTGCCACACGATTTGAACTTAGAAACAGTCACTCAACCAGGAGACTTTAAAGCTCTACTTGCTTCTATTTCCAGTAATTACTTGCTACTGTGTATGTGTTTGTGTGCGTGAGTGAGTGAGCGTGCATGTGTGCGATTGTTGTCCAGAATGAAAGAAGTGTGTAATTTTAATGTGTATATGCATATGTAATTAAGGAAAAGATAAGAGAAAAAAAAAAGTAGTGCACATAGACAAAAATAGCACAGCTGTTTCCAAGATCTTTGTTGTAAGACTTTAAGTCTTACAACAAAGATCTTATTCCTAAAGAGCTAATTATAAAACCTTTGCTTGAACATTTTTCACACCTCTTAATTTTTAAAGCATCTGTTTCATAAACAGAGCACCAAAATTAATCCCAGAACAAGATCAACTGCTGCACTGAGGTGGGTGAGTTGGGAAAATAATCAATTATTACACTACAGCCAAAGGCCATAGCACACCACAGGTCTACTGACATCGGCTATAATTACTCCCATTAGACCTGACAAGTAATGACTGCATGTCATTTGTGCTAGTCGGGACTTCCTGCAGTAACACACCTGAAGGCTGCGGGGATACAAATGTTCATTCACCCCCTAATGTGTCTATCAAACAGTGGAATCTCTGTGTTTGTTGTTTTAGACTATTTCTTTTGTTTCCCTAGAGAAGGATCCACCTGAAAGTCAGTTGTAGATGTCCCCCATGATGCAAAACACCTGCATCTGTCTGCAGCTTCACACCTCAAGATGGACTGATACACATTTATAGTTGCTCTCAGGTGGCTGTAGGGTAGAGTTATGTTCAAGACCACCTAAACTGAGATCTAGACATGTCCAAGGCTGGAGTGTAATGAGCCTGAGGAAAGACTTTCAGGGGGTTGAGGCCATGTCACGACTAAAACCCAGCTGGATTTTATGTCCTTCTTGTCTTGTCACTGTTTTTCAAGGGCAAAACAAGTTAAAAATAACAACAGCTTGTCACCAGATGCCCTGTCCACTCAGGGCCTCACACAGCTAACGCTGCATCAATCACAACATTCAATATGCAGACGAAGTAAATGAGCAACCCAGAAGGTGAATAACTGGGAAGCAAGTGAACCTATCACCATGAAACAACCAGGATTTACAGATGTAAGCTGATACAGTTCAGTCATGGGAAAACTCATTAGACGATCAGACGTCATCAAAAACAATGGTTATGCAATCAAGTATTAACTCCTATGAGTATCATGTGACTAAAGCAGACAGAAAAGAAAACATGGAATGCCTAAAAGCACTGTTTTTGGCAGTACAATGCCATAGATATTGATGTAAGTACTTAAAGTTATACTGTATGATGTGGCATTTTTACACTTTTCTTTTGTAATCTTAAAATGCTCCTAATAAGCATGTGGCAAATTAAAATGTAAATGAAAACTACCAGAATAGAATAGAATAGAATAGAATAGAATAGAACACCTTTATTGTCATTACACAGAATGTCATGAAATTTCGAGCTTCCCCATAAAGTGTACACATACATATAATGTAATTGAAAAAGTATAAAAAGTTAAAAACAAAAAAAAAGTATGTGCGATATACAATATACAGAACACACTCTATGCAATATAAAAAGAATATATACAATTGTGTAGATCCTGAAGGGAGAATACAAACAAGATAAAAACACAAGATAAAACCCAGTAGGCAAAAACCCAAAGGACAGTAAGGTTTGGAAACTCAAAAATGTTTAATTCTCACATATTTCTGATAAAAATCTGACCAATCATTTTATTCAGTCCAAATAAAATGACTGGCCAAACCTGGCTTAGCCTCCTGTGAGTCATCCGTTACCACTGTCCCACATCAGATACCGGTACCTCTGACACTGACCCACTCGTGCTGCTCCTCCTGTCTTGGCTGTGAATGGATAGGACTCAAATACCCGGTGTTGAAGGGAAAAACTGACTTATTAACAGAAACAATAACCAAAGGGAACAACCCTGATTGCAGCTCTCAGAGTACGATGAATGAAGGATGGAGATTAAGTCAACTCAACTCAACTCTTACAACCACGGGACTCCACATATACATACATGGTGTCACACAATGTAAGATTCTGTAGGATGCAAATGTATGACTGTGAAACCTCATATGTCTCCGGACGGTGCGTGGAGTCCGTGCCACTCACACTTTCACCCAGATGAGGATGTGCAGGGAGGACAGTGATCCAGCACTGCACAGAGCAGACCCTTAAATACAGGGTTTCCAAATGAAACAGGTGGATGATGTTGTGTCTGATTGCTGTGGAAGGAGTCTGTGGCCACGCCGAAGCGAACCACACCTCTGCTTCCCAACGGTAAGGAGACGAGTGTCAGAGCTCACGCAGGGGGAAGTGGGCGGGGCTTTGGAGGGAGGCGGGTTGTTCATGTTCAAATTTTTGTGCTATGAGACATGCCAGATCGGTAGGTATAGCTTAAGGTGATTTTAGTTATCAAGAAAACATTGGAAATGGCTAGATATCAGCTTGTAACTTTAGTTGTACCAGCATTAAAATCAACAAGAAAACAAGGGTGGCCTAATCATTTTTTCCATGACTGTACATATTGTTAGCCTTATATCATAAGTGCCTAAGACAAATTGTGATATCGGCTTAAAATAATTATTATAAATTATACACATGACTCAGTTTGACCAAAAATATGACTTTGGCAATTATTCTATGAGGCTAACGATATGCACAAATTGTCTTTGAGTGAGACGTGAGGAGATAATCTGAAAGTTTTGACACAGATAGATAGCTCTCTTTGCTGTGTCTTAATCACAGATAACAGCTGTGAGTTTTGGTCCTTTTTTTTTTCAGATTAATCGGGTTTAATTGACTTGTCTGTTTTTATTTGTTTGTCTGTTTTGTAAAAGAAGTCATAGCTGAAATTACAGACCATGTTTCAGGCAAGAAATCTGAGATCACATCACAATAATGGTGAAGGCTGTGGTCCTGTTGTTTCATGTTGTGTCATCCCTTTAGTCCAAGAAGGAGACAAGAGTGACCACAACTACAGTTAATTCATGACAGTAACATAGTGTACGTATAAAGCACATGTATGGATATTCTCTGTGTTACTGACTGTATATTTTCTGTTCTTAAAATACATTGAAATTAGAAGGTTAGTCACTGCTGTACTGAGAAAGGTGTTTTGGACAATCCAGAGAACATAAGCGCCTCTACAAAGGAGTTTAACCTACTATGAATGTTATTCAATAACACACACACACACACACACACACACACACACACACACACACACACACACACACACACACACACACACACACACATTACACAGTTTAAATTATTTAATCATACCATACATCATTAATTACTGCATGTATCTCTGAATACCATAAGATTAGTTATTGGACTATTATTTTCCTTCCAATAAAAGAACATAATTAACTGGTTTTGTATAGACAGTGATATTTCCAATCTCACCGTCAGTAAAAGGTATAATGTGACCCAAGGCTGATCACATCAAATTCATAGAAAGATATAAAAGTGAGACAGAGTTTTCAACTGCAACACTGGAATAAGTGTGTCTGAGAGAAAAGGCTTGGTCATACCTTTCCTCCCTGCCGATAAAATGGTACAGTGCACAGCAGTCACAGTCTTTTGTCTTTTACAAAGCATATCAACAAAAAGTACAACGGGCCATATTTCAGCTCAAGGACAGTGTGCATATCCAACACTTTTCCATTTGTGATCCTGATTGCCTGACCTGAACATTTTCTTCGGGTTTTGCCTCAGTAAAACACTGAAACATGCAAGAAAATATGCAATGAAACATCTATCATCTGTTGTCAAAGAAGCACTTTCCTTTCAGCTTTTACAGTACTGCTAAGTTCTTTTTTGCACCATGTGTCAACATGTACAGTGTAGGAAAGCAGCGGCTGTAAATCTGTACAGCCTAACAACCACTTCCACCACAAGAGAATCACTCCGAGCTAAAGTGATCTGTTTTTGCTATAATGGATGCAATGTATTTTTAATTTTCCACATGTTCTCCTTGCTCTGCTATGTATCATATTCCTCCCTGTTGTTATGATTGGATGACACTGCAGGATGATTAAATTCATCCTACTTGTACAACCATACTTAGAAAATCAAAAAAAGACTCTTTCTTTCTACTTCATGAGCCACCGGGTGGGATGAAACGCACTCACCCCCACACGATCCTCCTTCGAGGCCTTGATGTCGCATTGCCCCCCCCCCCAGTTTTCCCCCCAGCTCCATGATGCTGTTCCTCAGAAGCTCCCAACCCCATAATGTCAGAGCTACTTTCAATGTTGATTCCCTAATGAGAAAAATCACCTACTCAGACAGCTCTTTAATGTTTAACATCATGTCACTCTGCTTGTCTCTGCCTTCTAATTTTGACTGTGACATGTAAATATATTTGCTTATGAGAAAACCACAAGTATTGCATGCAAATCCATTTACATTTCTATACCTGACTCACCTCATGGAGGATTTTAATGATTCATTCTAAAACATATGTAACATCCATTACTACTAACTCAATTTGGAATATTGTGACCAGAAACATCATTTTAAACAAATAATAAGTTTTGCATTAACACACACATCCTAATCTCAGGTTGGTGTGAATGGGAACAGTGTGTCAGGCACATACATTAACACAATGATGAAATTGCATCTCATGTAATTCTATGACACACATTAGTATTCAGCACCCACCTGTCTATGACTGTGCAAAGGTCAAGCAAATCAATAAACCGATGGCTGGATATTGTCAACACTACACAGTAATTCAGTATTCCACTTGTGTTCCATCTCCTATGCACAGTCAAGGGAACACAGTTTGCTGCCGTACTGCTAGATCAGAAAATTCCTGGACTGTCTGTATAGCAAAAAGATTGCCCTTAAGTTTCCTGTGGGCAACAAAAACACTCCTTTGCTGCCTGTTTAATTCAATAACAACAGCTGTATGCCAGCTCTGCCACTTTAAGTAATGGAAGCTGCTTTTATTATGTCTGTTTTTTATTTACAATGAGGTATAATTCAAGAAGATGTGCTGACTTTGAAAAAAAAAGCAGCGATGGCTTCAGACGTAACAGTATTCCAACAGGACAATAAATATCAGACTTCCTCCATAGTCACTGTGAGTGATCTGTGGTGGTTTAACACTTTTATCTTCCTGTCCTGGTTAAAGTTTGGTTTTTAGTAGTAGACTTTACTGGATGACCTCATCTTATCTCAATAAATCTTGACTGAAACTACTTCCTCTCTACCTTTTGGGGCCATGTTCCAAATTTAGATTGCAAATAAAATATTTCCATTCAATCTAAACGACCAGTCAAGGTCTACCAGGTGCATATAAAGTAATACTTGAACTTACTGAGTAACAACCTGCACCCACCATTTCCATTTTTAGTCTGCTGTCACCAACTCCTCCCAGAAAGATCAAACATTGAAACCGTTTTTAACTTGTTTCCAACTGTATTTCTTGCTATAACCTACCTCTCTGAAGTTTTCAGCGCCACACTCTATGCCTCTGAAGTTACATTCCAGCAGCATGTCTTCGATTCGGTGCCGGGTGCGGTTGTAGAATTCGTCCAGGCTGAAGCGGGAGCCTGGCGGGCGGTCGGGCTCCGGGGCCAGTGGAAACCCTGGTGCCATGCCTTCTTCGAAGCCCAGCAGAGGCCCCATGAAAATCAGATCACTATAGCTCATCTGAGACTTCCGAACAAAGTTATAGTTACACATGGTGACGGCCGGGAAGGTCATGTTTTTGGCCACTCTTTCATCAAGCATGGTGATGTGGTCAAACTGGAGATAGTAAATGACACGATCAGCGACTTGGAACAAGAATGCAGACAGGGCTGTGGTGAAGACCATTGCCCACAAACCTTGGCGAATTCCAAACTTCTTCTCTTCCACAAAAATATGGTTGGCACCGTGAAGTGAGCAACCACCGAAGAAAGTGGCCAAGTCATCCACCTCCTGGAGCTCCTCTTCCTCCTCCTCCTCATAATCACCCCCCTGACTACACCCATCCAGGTATTCCTGCGAGCCTCCGTCACTGTAACTCTTCTTGACCCGCTTGTAGTGGTCATCAAAACCATCTTTACCGTATCCTCTGCTTGGCTCATCATCAGCAGAAAAGGAAATGGTGCACATGATCCGGACCGGCATGGTGGCTGGAAGAAGAGCTCAATGCTGCTTGAATAAAAAAAAAGATGTACACAAATCTGTCCAAAAGTCCCAAATCCTGATTGAACCAACTACCACTGATCTTCAAAAATGCTCAAAAATCCTTGGACAGTATTAATTCTGACAGTGTTTCCTCAAAGACATGTCAATCACAAAGCAACTCAGTCAAACACACGTCCAAACCTAAAGTCTTCTGCAGTCGAAATCGCAGCCTGAAACGTGAACGCATACAACTCTGCCATTCACATCTGCTCTGCGTTGAACTGAGATGCCTTTCCTGGGTCCGTCCTTGTGTCTCAGGGGCAGATCCTTCCCTCAGAGCACTTTCACAAGAGAGGAGAAGAAGAAGAAGAAGAAGAAGAAGAAGTAGGAGGTGAAGGAGAAGAAGGAGTGATAAAGTTGGAGGAGGGGAAAGAAAGTGAGGGCATGAGGAGTATAGGACACAGAATACTCCCGCAGGGCCGAGCCACAGGTCACCGTGCTGGGGCAGAGTTTCAGCATTTACAGGAAAAAAAGAAAAAAAAAAGAGCCTTGACGCAGCCACAGCCAGTCAGTGTACACTTCAAAAAAGCACTAAATAGGCTGATTATTTCTGCTGATTTTACTGTTTGAGATTCCGTCACTCCTCCCCTGGAAAACAGGGATCTCAGCACAGTTGTATAATCAAATGCAAATAATACTTAGGTGTTACTGAAATGATTAAAGATGAGGAATTGGACATGGAGACAAATAAAATGTACAATAATAACCTTGTTTCAGTCAAAGGCATTGGTATTTTGTGTACATCTTCGACAGGTACTGGTCTACTCTTACAAAGTGCTTAAAAAGGGCAGAGAAAACCCAACAGAAGAAGTATTAAGTTAATGTGTGATGCTTAATTCGCCAGTCTGAGAAATAACAGAACCACCACCATGGAGGAAAGTCAAGAGATTTAATCAAGTCTTCCATTTTCTCATTGTTATTTCAATCTAATGGCTCATTTTACCGACTGATTCTGTTCAAATTATAAACCCCTACATAGCTGCAAGCAGGTCTTTGAAAAGCAGATTAAACTGAAAGCTAATACGCACAAGTAGTGGTGAAAAGAAAAAAAAAACATCTTAAATGGATCCTCTCATTATTGAATCTGGAGGTAAATGCAGATTCCCAGAGGTGGTGTTGGTTGTGATATGAAAAGGAAATGTAAGAGACTGATCCATCTGTGTATCGATCCACCTCCATTAGACTGCTGAGATTATTTTCAGATTCATGATGGTGCCAGAAAATGAAATGTTAGATGCGTTTAGGGGATGACAGCACTCTTTACAATCAAAACCTACAGCTAATGATGGTGCAAAACGCCGCTGACGAAAAGCTGCATTAAACTTGTAATGGCAAACGCATTATCTCAGCCGCCCCCGTTGTGTTGAGCTTTTAAAACCATAACAACCCTTCAGCTGACTTCTATCAAGGAGAAACTCTAATATCAAGTAAAAGGGTGAGAAAGGCAGCAGGCTTGGTCAATATATGTTTAACTGCAGATGTGAGGATTGACTATGACTGAAAAAAAAAAACAAAAAAAAAAACTGCTGATGATAAAAGAGCTGGCTTGGCCTTGATCTGGTTCTACGCTGGAGCCTGCTTAAGCAGCGCTGCCGGGGTGCTTCTAGTTCTTGAATATGTATTAGTGATCAGTAGATAGCCTCCAGCATCCAGCCTGACCTAACAAGAAGGTCAGTGAGCTCCCTCAGCTGCTGTCCCGAGGCCTTCTGAGATGTACTGCTGCATGAATATTCACATACACTCACATTTGGCACAAGATGGCAAGTTGCGAAACCACCGTGCAGGAAATTAATCTGTGCAAAGCAGCGCAGTGACCCTCTAAACAACATCACTCGCCTAGGTTAATATACTCACTGCCAAGATGTCTTAATAACAAGCGGGCAGTACAGATTTACCGACACACACACACTGAGAGAGAGAGAGAGAGAGAGAGAGAGAGAGAGAGAGAGAGAGAGAGAGAGAGAGAGAGAGAGA
>JAQQZY010000023.1:7212091-7222902 GCA_030068375.1 Ostorhinchus rueppellii
AGATAGATAGATAGATAGATAGATAGATAGATAGATAGATAGATAGATAGATAGATAGATAGATAGATAGACTGACTGACTATTGGAAGCAGTGCAGACAACATAAATCCTAAGAAATGAAAAGAATCATCTATTGGAAATAAATAAATTATTTTTTTTCTAACAAATATTATAATTGAAGTTGTAAATGTAGGTCTATATTTCTGATAGTGTTTAGGCCTGCAGAGAAGGCCTTGGTGGCCCTGACAGCCCACAACTGAAAAAGCATTTAACACTTGGTTGGCGCTCCCTTTGAGTGAATTACTGCAGTAACGCGGTGCAGCATGGAGGCGATCAGTCTGTAGGACAGCTGAGGTGTTATGGAAGCACAGGTTACTGATAGTGGCCGTGAGCTCTTCTGTGTTGTTGGGTCTGGTGTCTCACACCTTCCTTATCACAAAACCCCGTAGATTCTCTGTGGGGTTCAGGTCAGGTGACTTTGCTGGCCGATCAATCACAGGGACACTCTGGTCCTCAAACCAGGTATTGGTACTTTTGTGTAAGAGTGTGAGACTGTAGGAGCAGAAATGGAACAGCTTCGACCCAATGTGTGTGTAAACATTGCAGAAATGAGTTGTATTGTGATATGGAAATCCTACCTGAATCTAACTCCTGAGGTCAGTGGACATGCCTGCCTCTCCTTGTAACTCAGAGCAGAAGGATTTATGTTGTGTTTTTCTGATGTTTACATTGTGTGGTTCACAGAATGTACTCTGCTGGATTAAGGGTGACTATTTCAGTCACCCGGTGGCATCATCGTCGTCCTGCTCCTCCCCTTTGCTGTCTGCCTATTACCGATTTCAAAGTCCTGCTAAGTGAAAGAACAACAACCTCTGCAGCGACTCTCTGAAGAAGACAAATATCTTTTTATGTGATGTTTTCTTGTGTGGTGATTTACTAATTTTCACACATTTCATGGTGATTTATCCTCAGTGTGCTTCCTCGTGCACACATGCTTGCCCAGAATGACTTTTCTCTCAGTGCTGTTTTGCAAATCTACTGCCACTGTGTTCTACACTCAGCTTCATCTAAGACGAGCATGATTTGTTTAAAGAAATTCCAAGGAGCCAAAACAACTAGGGGGCCTTTTACACATAGTACAGAATGACAGAGGATGGTGCCAGACCTATCTGGAGCCCTGGCACAACGCTAATAAAGTGTGGCGATACGTCTGGCTATGTGAGACTAATCTTGTACCTGTGGTGGGTCACACTGATACTTGGATTGGAAAAAGTGCAGACTACAGATTGGTGTTGGCTGATATTTGATGTACTTTCTAATAACAGGGAGCTCATATTTACTTAGGGACTCCTAGTTTAACTTGGTGAAAAAGTAGTCACATGCAGCAACATAGAAAACAGAATAAATATGGTGAGATGCATTGAGAATTGCTGTGCATTTGAACAGCTCACTTTTATACAACATTATACACAATACGTTTTGATAAATGTTTGATAGAATTTTAGCATTTAGACCAGGGATGTCAAACATGCAGTGTCAGTGTCAGTGTTAGTCAGTGTCAAACTCATTTTAGTTCAGGTTCCACATACAGACCAATTGTGACCTCAAGTAAAATAATAGAATAATAACCCATAAATGATCAATCCAAATTTTCTTCTTGGTTTAATGTAAAAAAAAAAAAAAAAAAAATACTGCATGATGCCCAACTCCAACTTTTTTTGTTTTACATTACAAACATTAAATTATAAAACATTTACATAAACTATCCTTTAACAACAAAATGTTAATAACCTGAGCAAATACACTCACAAAAATGAAACAATGCCTTTAATTTTTTTTTTTTTGTGTCAACAGGTTCCACGAAAGTGTGTTATGTTAGAAGTAAAAACACTAAGGTCATCTAACTTTATGAATTTGTCAAGTTAGATAACTTCAATATTTTTGCATTTAACTAACATAATACACTTTTGTGGAACCTATTGACAAAATAAATTTAATTAAAGTCAGTGTGTCATTTTTGTGTGTATGAATAACCTGAAATGTTTAAAGAAAATTAAGGGCAATTTTAACAATATTCTGCCTATTACTTAATGTTTAGTGGCTTTGTAGATCTGATCTATAATGCACATGCTTAAATGAAAAGTTGAGGCATTAAATTGTTATTTTCCTGAAGACATTTCAGGTTTTTTAGGTTATTTACATTCACCTTTTTGTTTGGATAGTCTCTAAATGTAAATATTTTCAGGATTTTGAAGTTGTCATTATTTTTAGGTTATTATGCTATGATTTTACTGCTTGGGTTAATTTCAGATCTAATTAGGCTGAATGTGGCCCCTGAAACAAAATGAGTTTGACACACCTGATTTAAACACTTTGTTGTACCTCAGATTTTGTTCAGTTCCTTGATATTGTGTTGTCATGTTCTCACAGTAAAGAACAGCAAGATCACGGATCATTTTCTACCCATCCACGTAATTTCACCATATTTTTCCCTTGGGTTCGACATTCAACTATAATGGTTAAGGTTAAAAAAAGGGTCTTGGGACTGTATTATGCTAATGTGACATCCCCACACAGATTGAGATGTCTGTGTGTGTGTGAGTGTGCGTGTGTGTGTGTCCACACCCCAGGGGTCTCCTTATTTTCTCATGAAGTCTGTGTGCGTGTGTTTGAGCACAGCAAAACTAAATATAGATGACCAAATATCGGAAAGTCATTGCTTTCCCGGTAGACCCACGCTTTAATTGTGTGTTTCGTCTCCTGCCATTCGTTATTGTGTGATGGAGCTCAACTGTTCCTAATGAGAATCGGGACAAATATTGCTTTTATCACACGCCAGGCGGTGCAGAGAAATTTGTCAATAATGACAACTGCTTAGATAATGAGCTGAGCATGAGAGGCATAATTACAGTAGACGAAGAGACAGGGTCCTAGTCCTGTGATATAAACAATTTATGGTAATGAAATAAAGTAGGAAAATATATTTGGGGGGGGTAGGAAAACACACAACATAGAGGCTTTGGAGTAGAGTGTCTGATTGAGGAAATAGAACAAGGAGGAGACTCTTTATCGAACGTAGCAATTTTTTTGATATTTGAGCACAACAGTTACATTTATCATGCATTTGTTGTAATGATGAACTGTGTGGAGGGATGTGACATGAAACACATGACAGCTGATTTAAGGGAACACAAATCAACCCAAGCTACACCAGATGGGCCCCGCTACCAATTATGGACCCCATGAAAGCATAATCGGTGTGAACCCTACAGAAATTCAATATCTTGTGTGTGTGTGTGTGTGTGTGTCTGTCTGTGGGGGGGGGGCATATATAAACACTGTCACTTATGCTCGTGTAAAAACAAAAGTGAAAGTGAAACCTAAAATTGCTTCAACGTTCGCCTCCTGACTTCTATACCGTTCATGTACAGCGGATCTTACAGCGTTTTCAGAACTCCCACCCTGTACCCCCTTATTATCGGCACCGCAGCCACGCCCCAACTTAACTTATGGTTTTGATCATCCTGTTTAATGTAGCTTACGGGTTTAATGAGACTAATATAAGTTCAATTGCACTCAATTTTACATTGGATGTTTAGTACAGTCCAAAAGTCCAACTTTAGGTTTGTTGGTTCAGTAAAAGTTCTAATGACGTGTGCATTTCTCAGTCTGTATTAAGATCCATTCTGGATATATATGATGTACAGTACAACACTAAAAACCCCCATTTCAGGGGAAAACAGCTTCTATAAACCAAAGTGGTAATATTTAGTGTGACCTCCCTTTGCACTTCACAGGTCAGACAATATCAGATTTATTGCATTTATTTTCTGGTATTTTATACCTGGTTTCCTTCAACATGTCAGATGTTTCTAATTGTTTGTGCTGCTTCTTGTCATGAGGTCAGAGGTCACACTAAATAGTGACTTTAACCCATTTAAAACACTTTGAGCTAGATTTTTTTGTGTCTTTTACATCTGTGCACTTATTTCCTGTATCTTGTTCTATTCTATTCTATTCTATTCTATTCTATTCTATTCTATTCTATTCTATTCTATTCTATTCTATTCTATTCTATTCTGTGACCTAAGACTTTTGCACAGAACTGTTTATTTTGCAAACTGAAAAGCTGTACTTAAGTGAAACTTTTTTTTTTTTGGAAACAACTGTAAGAATAATATGTTGAAACACACGGTTTGCCTCTGTGTGTAAAGGACCAATATGTGAGGCTGTGAGTATTGATATATGATAGCATTATCATGTGTCACTATCCCATGTAACTGTAAACCCTCATCCACAGTGACAGCTTAATCATCACAGTTCAGTTTACACCAGTCATATATACTGGATATACTGCAGACTGAAACATCATAAACTGCTTTACACTAAGGGATAGAGAAAGAATAAAATAACTTTGAAGTATACACTATAAAGTTCATTCTGTTCAATACAATTTATGTTTTATATGAAATTATTGTTAGATTGCAGCTTCAGCTGTTTTACAGAAACCACGGTTATTGAAATTAACTAACGCTCTACTGAAAAACAAACTCTGATAATTAGATTCCACCTCTCACTTCTGTTTTTCCACCTTGTTTGAAAGTTACACTACACAAACTCTTTCTCAAGATATTGCATGAGACAGAGCAAAAGCCTAGCCTTTGCAACATTTGTGTTTGTGTGT
Source organism: Ostorhinchus rueppellii (assembly GCA_030068375.1). NCBI lineage: Eukaryota > Metazoa > Chordata > Actinopteri > Kurtiformes > Apogonidae > Ostorhinchus > Ostorhinchus rueppellii. Next base: position 7,216,776 of record JAQQZY010000023.1, read on the forward strand.
ACACACAGCATGAAGCTGTATGCATGTGTATAGAATACTAATTAAAGGTTCATATCATTTAACACAAAGTCAGATTATATCAGTAAGACCAACAGAGGATTTGTTTTGTTTTGATGCACACACAATCCTGCATGCATTAACATATATCATTATGATCTGAGCAGCAGATTGAACAGGAGTTAAGTGGTCAATTACACTGTGAAAAATGCATTACTTTAAGTGCACTTGACACATAGACACAGACATAACCACAAACCATCCGCATCATAAAACAGATATCACTGAATTCTATGTCTGCATTGAAACCTCATATATGTCCATATATTACAGCACAATACTGAAGACTTGCTTTAGGAGATCACTTGTTAAATGTCTTTGCACGGTTCAAAAAGGCTGAAAGACAATACTAATTGGAACGTTCCCGCAGACCGTAAGTGAGATGATGCATTTCTGTAATTTCATAACATCATAGATGTCCGTCAATTGACCGAGCATTTGCCCACAATGGACTTCAAACACATGCAGTATGTGCTCAAAACTGAGTTAACTCTAATTCAGTGCATTACGTTTGCTAATACCCCATCCCAAACAGTAAAATATTGGTTAATCTCTGCCAGATGGAAGAGATCTTTATATTGTGGAGAAGAAATTCAATTTCTGCTGCATTAAACTATTGAGTATATTTAAGCTCAGGAAATTTATCCGCATCAGTTGCATCAGATTTCGATAAAAAATGCTGTACATCTTAGTTACTACCTGATTGTTGTGGCTGCTTGTGACACCAGTTGCCTAAATTGTAATTCACTGAGCCAATTTTAACACTCCAGGTCATTTTTACTGAACTTTTATGTAAACACGTTTCTATTTGTCAGAGTGTTCCTTGACAAAACACATTAGTTTGTCTCATTTGTTTCCTGGGTGTTTACTAATGACGCTCAGTCTTACTGTGCATGCTATTATGTGATTTTAAGGCTCTGAGTGTTCAATTAGCTGCAAAACAAAAAGTGTTCTTCGTTTCACTGTCTAGACAGTGGTAAAATGCTTCTTTCTTTGCCACATACATAATGTTCAGCCTCATCTACTGCATGCATTTAGCATGAAAACAGGAAATACATTCATTTGACCAGACACGGTAAAAAAAAAAATTAATGGATAAACACTGTTTGTGTGTTTTCTGATTCCTCAAGAGGAGACCTGGGATACATATAGTGTAGTATATGACTATATCGTCAACATCAAACAATCTATTATGTAATGTGTATAAACTAGGAATGAATTTAACTTTTTTCCTTTCTATATTTTACAGACCTTTGCATCATTGTAGTCAGCTTTAACACTGCTAACCCAGCAAGTTTATTACACTCCATTTATATCAATTCTTTAGCTTTGAAAGTGTTCAGATAATCACTTTTAACCTGCAAATGTTTGTGTAACATGTTCTCTCCTCCTGCTGTAAAGTCATGATACATGGAACATCTTTACAGCAGATTTCACAGATGATAAGCTCAGCTTTTACTGGCTGCAGTAACAGTGGTTTTGGACAGTTAAGTATGGTAAAGTTATCTTCCAGTGCTCTTATTACTTTATTTTCTTATCCCTGTTGTCAGCTATGTTTTCATTTAGGTTTGATATACTGCACGTTTACGAGTAATTAGGCCATTTCTACTTACTTTCTAACATTTTGCTTATTTTCAATGATGTGCTTAATTACTGTCATGTTTTTTTTCTCATACAAAAAGTTACACGTGATAAGCTATATGCATAAGCATTTTTCATATACTTCAACTTTTATGATTTATTATTTCATCTTGTTATTTAGTTGTTGTTTTTTTTTTAAGGTATTTTTACTAATTAGGTATTTAATCAAGTTGGTTAGCAGTGATACAATTGTTATCCACCCAAACTAAAACAGAAAAAAAAAACAACAACCTGAGTATTCACAAGTTTACCATCTCATCTTAGCTCTTAATTTCAGTCATGGCTCAGGAGGTACAGCATCCAATAATCAAAGGGTTGATAGTTCGAATCCTGCTCTGTCCTAGTTGTTGTGTCCTTGGGCAAGGCACTTCACCTGCTGCTGTATGAATGGGTTATGAATATTTAGTGGTGGTCAGAGGGGCTGTAGGTGTGAATTGGCAGCCACGCTTAATATGTAGCTTACCAGCACCACAGTGTGAATGAATAAAAGATCTGCATCTGTCATTTGTTTGTCACCTATTCTATTCTATTCTATTCTATTCTATAAATAATGAGAAAATGTTGTTTATTTTCAACTATTTATTTATTTTATTCATTAATTTTATTTATTTTCTATTCTTTTCTATTCTATTCTATAAACAAGGAGAAAATATTGTCTATTTTCCATTATTTATTTATTATTTTATGTATTTATTTTCTATTATATTCTATAAACGATGAGAAAATATTGTTTATTTTCTATTATTTATTTATTTTTATATAATTTTCTATTCTATTCTATCCTATAAACAATGAGAAATATTGTTTATTTTCAATTATGTATTTATTTGATGTATTCATTTCATTTATTTTCTATTCTTTTGTATTCTGTTCTATCAACAATGAGAAAATATTGTTGATTTTCTAATCTATTCTATTCTATTCATTCATATTTGTCAGTGTAGTCTATATGCACATTCTTCCTCCTAAGCATTACTTCTATTATGTAAATCTTCAAAACAAATTAAAATGAATGCAAAGTTTTTCTTCTACAACAAACTGACAAGCCATTAAGCAAAATAAATGCAGTCATAGTGCACTTTAACAGTGAAAAAATACCCTCGGTACAGAGACAAACTTAAATCCTATGCAATAACTTGCCTTCCTAATAATTGAATTAATCTCAAGGTAAGCTAGTGCAACAAATCACACCGCATTATACACTGATGATTAAATTAATATTAAGGTTTGTTCTAAATCTTATTCATGTGTGGTATAAACACCTGTGTATTCAATGCTGCATCTCAGAGCCTCTCTTCAATTTCCAATTATCTGAAAACACCAAACATCTCATTCATCAGCAGAGGTGACACTATTAATCATATCCCGACTCCGTGAGGAAAGAAAAACCTGTTTCTCATAGAGCATTGGACATATTTTCTTCTTTTTTTTTTGGATGAATTGATATGCATCTAATCAGTGTAGTCTATAGTTTGAACTGTAAATCATTGTACTGATCCAAAATGACCTTCCTAATGTAGAAACAAATTGCACTGTTTTCAGCATAGCCACTCCCTAATGCAAACCAAGGCCCAGAAAATGGATGCATATTATGTCTTTTGATAATCAAGTGAAGAGAGAAGTAATGGCTAATGCTTGTTTTTCTTTTCAGTGATTTAACTTTATAAAATGATATCGTAAAAATGATTAACAAAAATAAATTGTACAAAACATTTTCTTCTGTTAACCCATAAAGACCCAGTACTATGTTGGTGGCTGCTTCAAATTCATTTTTCTCTCTAATCTATATGCGAAATACAGCTATGAAATGGACAGTTTATTTTTGATATGTATAATATTTGTTTGCATTTTGTGCAGGTTTGGTTAGAATTTATTTTTACATATATAAGATTAGTTAATTTACTTTGAAGAACTGACATTGGGCTTCATGGTCAGTAGAAAAAGATGGGGTAAAGGGGAAGGAGTGTATAAATTTAACTTCATCACACTCCTTTTCAAATGTTTCTTTCTTTTTTTAAATGCTTTCCATGTTGTTTTTATACATGTTTTCCGATATTTAATTCAATGATAATGTAGATGTTCATAAAAGCTCAGATTAAAGTTGAGGATTATTCAATCAAAAACAGACAAAACTGAAGAAAAAGTCCCTTTTTTAACAAAGACATCATTAAATGAACATAAATCAAGTGTCTTCATCCACTGTCACTGATCAAACTCCATGAGTTTTACTGGTGAATCAAAGTTGTAGATGATGTAGTTGTGTTTCCACATTCACTACGGAGCCTTTTAACGTCCAAATGGGTCATATCTGATGATGATTTAAAGCTGACAAACTGCATTTTACCTCAATTATTCACATGTACAGATAGGATTAATGGAGCAACACGTATTAAACATTTTTAATCAGTAAAATGACATGTTATCCTTTAGATTCTGCATTTTCTATTTATTTTTTGACTTCATGTTCATCAAGTTAACCATGACCTCAGAGGTTCTGACATGAAAATAAACTTCAATAACGCTAAATGAGGCAAAGTAGCAGAACAAAGGCTCTTATCTTGCCTCATCAATAGCACTGTCAGTAGTGAGACGTCTCCCATTGAGATGTTTTTACTTTAAGCTGATTCGGGCTGACAGACTCTGACTGCGAAAGTGGTAAGTCACCTGATGTCTGTCTACCTACTGCAACTCTGACGTGTTTGACAGACACTGTTTTACTCTGAAGCTGAATGTACGACATTGTCAGTCATACTGTACCTACGATGGCCGAAACAGCTCGAGTACAGTGACTTAAGAACGTAATTACTGATGGGGGTGTGTACTGTTTGATAAAAAAAGAGATTCCATGAAAAAAGTTGGAGATTACACAGCTCAGACTATCAAAAGAAGTAAGTGTGGAATAAATCACAGCATGGTGCTCGTTGTGATTGGCACCCGGACGTCTTTACTGAGTTGATTCACACTCCTGTTTTTACAAGAGGACGGCTGTCACAGCAGGCAGGGAGTTTTACTACAGTATACCTTTACGTAAAGTTTATAAACCGTGCAATCTGTGGAGGAAAACGCCTGGTCATTGCTTTGAGCATATTCCTGCACTCATATTTACAGCTTCTATTAGAGATTACTTTTATTGTGCATGATAGCGTGGCACAAGGTCAAGAGGTAGAGGAGGATTACAACCAGCCACCTGTACAATACGAGCTGAGTTTGAGTTCAGTTCGAAGGTTTAAGCCATTAATAAATATTCTGTGGCAAAAACCAGTTGATATTTTACTGAAATAAGCAAGAACAATAGAAAAATTTCAGGAGCTATAACTGTTTGAGATTATGGCAAATTGTGCCAGTTTATTGGAAATCCTGATGTTTTCCCCTTTTTTGCACTTCCTCTCAGCTCTAGTTGCAACTTGTTTCATCAAAGTCATCATTTCCTTCATCTGCACCATCTGTCCTAATGTTAAACTTTGATTATAATCCAAATGTTGCAGCAGAGCCTAACTTCACACCAACTGCATGTTAAGTTGTTGTGTAACAACAGAAATGAACCATTAACACTCAAGTTGATCTGACACCAATTCATTCAACAATGAGTGTTTTGTTGTTTCTGAAAAATAAAATGCAGATGACTGCACAGAGATATGCGTGCAATTCATTCAAATATAAAAAAAAAAAAAAGATGCTGGAAAACAGGTTTCTTTCTCAAACGGTGCCAATAGTAATTACAGTTTTGAGTGAATGCAGTGTAAAATCACATTTGGCGTAAATGTAATCAGTCAAAAGCGATTTGTTAATATAAAAAATCTGCTCAATTTAGGAGGATCACACACCATCTGCGTGAGGTGCATGGTGCTGCTGTCATCTTAATTACAGCAATCACAGAATAAACAAAATAGAAACACCACCCCATGTCACTATGTTTATTGGTTGTATCGCACTATTCTGGCTATTTCTTAGTGCGCCACCTGGTGTTATCCTTAAGTAGCAGGTGGAGTATGTAATCACAGTACTACAGATACAGATAGAGATGATACAGACAGACTTTTTTCATCGTCTCAATAAAAACTAAGAAAAAAAATAGCATTATTCTTTGTTCTGTAAGGTGTTGTACTTTGAAAGCAGTAGACATTAAAAATCACCAGAACCGCTCATACTATTTTACTGATAATTCATTCATTCATCTTCTATACCCGCTTAATCCTCATTAGGGTCACAGGGGGTCGCATGGAGCCTATCCCAGCTGCTTAGGGCGAAGGCGGGGTACACCCTGGACAAGTGTGTACCATCGCAGGGCTGACATATAGAGACAAACAATCACTCTCACATTCACACCTATGGGCAATTTTAGATTAGCCCATTGACCTATCAGTGCATGTCTTTGGATTGTGGGAGGAAACCGGAGTACCCGGAGAAAACCCACGCAGACACGGGGAGA
>JAQQZY010000023.1:7232555-7247268 GCA_030068375.1 Ostorhinchus rueppellii
AGCTGACGGTCTCCGCTTTCAAATGGTATGTGGTTTAAGCATCGTACGTGTTTGTACATGCCGTGAATCATGAATTAGAATCACGAAGAAAATGAATTAATCGGGAAACAACGCCCCCTGGGTCGCTCACGACCCAGTGACTGTTAAAGGGTTCCTTTTTTTTTCTTGCATATGATCTCCATGAAGTAAGTAATAACTAGTATTAGCGTATGTTAAAATGTGACAAAAACATCAAATTAGCTGCATTAAGAATGTTTATTTATTTCATAACTTTTACACAGTTAATCCCTTTCTGATGATGGTTTTAAATACATATTTATTTGCTTTAAAATTTTTAAATGTGGTGTCCGGCTGAATGGACATTTTTGTAACTCGATGAAAAATAGGTTCAATTAAAAACATTTCAATTGCATAGATTTTTTTTCATGCCTGAAGAGGAATAAAAACACTCAGGATGAAAATCTCAACTAAGGTTCTCACAATTCAGGCATGAACGGGTTAAGGATGGATGCTGTATAAGAAAAAAGAAAGTGTGTGTGTGTGTGTGTGTGTGTGTGTGTGTGTGTGTGTGTGGGGGGTCCATTCTCTTCTGCTGTAAAAACATGGACGCACAATATGGTCCTACTCCACACCATCTGTAGATATAAACAACACATTCTAAGGTAAGAAAGACATGATCCTTATCTTTGCATGACTAGACTCCATGGGAAATGTATAATGAACTCCACTTCTGCACTTCTGTCCTCTGAAATCTAACCTTTAATTCATGTTCGTGTTATATACTAGACCAGTGGTTCCCAAACCTTTTCACCTCAAAACCACGACGGGAAACTTTGTATCTCCTCAAGACTGTCGTGATCTACACATCAGATCTACATGGACTCATCTGATGTCCAAACGCTGACTCTCAAATTCTGGTCTTTGTCAGATTAAACTTTGTTTTTCATTGTCTTTGACTTTTGCCCTCTGCTGACTGTATTTCACATGCTTATGATGAGGTCAACATTTATAAACTCTTTCAGAAAACCAGTCCTCTGTTTCAGTTGGGAAAATGAATGCACTTATTATATTACTGCTATGTACTTTATTTGCTATTTGGGGACCCAATAAAAACATTAGAGTCCATTTAGGGATGTGAGTTTAGGTTGGAGAAACAGTTCCAGGCAGTTTCAAGGGAACTTTCTACTGTTCATCAGGAAACTACAAACATCATAAATCCTTTGACCCTTTGACCCTAAGCTGGGCGGACACTGAGCGCTTCAGAAATCCAGTGTCACCATTAGGAACAGCATCTCAGAGCGACTGCTGCTACTACCAACATCCACTAAACAACCAATAGAAATGCAGCAACAATGACCCACTGATCAACACGGAACATATCGTTAGCTTCATATCATAATTGCTTAAGTCATACACTATATGGACAAAAGTACTGGGACACATTGAATTCAGGCGTTTCTTTTTTTACATGGGTCTGGGATAAAAACAATAATGACAAATCTCATAATATAGTTTTATATTGGGATAAATATCAAAAATATCTAATAATACCACTGAATTTATAAAACATGTTTCCTGCTCCAACTGTAAATAATAATTTTCTATCCCAAATAACCATCTAGTTTCTTCACATCTCACTTTGGAAGAAAAATCTCCCATTAAACTTTAAGGATATAATGATTTTTATAAACTATATGGACAAACATATTGGAACACATCATAGCTACAGCTGTGAAATGTCCTGTTCAACCTGATTTGAGATAAACATCAACATTAATAATCAATATAATATTTATCACAATACAAAACTATGTCATTTGTCATTATTGTTTTGCAGCCCAAACACCTGAATTTGTCATGTCCCAATATTTCTGTCCATATGGTGTATGACTTAGGCAATTATGCTATGTACAGTGTGCAATTAAATGATTTTCTATACTAAAAATATGAACTAAAACCTTGCCTCTTTTCACGAGCCACAACCGGATCCACATTTTCCTCTTCTTCATCCTCCTCCTCCTCATCTGTGATTTTTTTTTTTCCCACTACACATAAACGCCCACTAATCTCATGGCGTGATGTTACCTTAGCTTCATTGTTTACAACTGTAGCAGCACAGACGGTGTCCCCTAATGATATTTTATTCTTGTATAATATCCAAACATGTCAAACCCAGGTTTATTAGATCCCAATTGCTCACTGTGGCTGGAAATTAACTTATGAGACTGATGAAATGTCACCGTCTGCGGGGGCCTTTAATCTGGCTGACACCAACATGGGGATGATTTGTTACTTTATTCTTTAAACACCTTTTACAGAAATCCAGATCAATAATAACAATAATGATACTGTATCCATCTTATTCACCCTATTGTTTCATACATATGTTATACTATATTCATAAAATATTATGATGAAAATGGGGAAAGTGGGGGACAGTTTTTGGTTAATTCTTCCCTTTGAGATTTTAATCAGTATTTCTGTACAATTCCTTGGACAAAGGAGAATGTGCTGTAAATTTAGAATCCTCATTTGAGTCAAAATGGCTACACTTCAGTGTTACTTGCTCTTTTTCCTACATTCTGTTTATTTGGCACAGCAGCCTCCTGATCTCTGCAGCTCTGTTGCTATAGCACCGATGCTATGAGCTGAGGAAACAGTGGTTGTGTTCACAGTTGAACTAAATATGGTTGTCCCTTTTCACTGGAGTGATGAAACCTGTTACTGTACCTACTCAGTAGTTACTGTCCATCCACATCATTTGATCGACAGGAGGGGGATGTCACTGGCCTGGGGGAAGATGTGGATGACACCAGCACATAACAATAGTATATTCTTGACACATATAAGTAAATCACTACTGAAAGATCAACCCTTTCATGCGTAGCGGTCACTATAGTAGACAGTTATTCTCCAGCTGTTCTCTTGTGTATTCATGGATTTTGTTGTTTCAGTTCCATATGAGCCAACACCTCTTGGCACTTATGCATCATCCCAAATACTGACATTTATATCATTACTGTAACTTTACTGTTTTTGATAAACCTGATCTGCAGTTGCATGTTTGAGTGTAAATCCATTGCTTATTTTTGTTATTAAACCGTAATTAACAGGGTTTCTTTTCAAAACAAAACTATTTTTTTGCATGTTATCTCCATGAAGTGAGTACTGACTAGTATTAGAGTATGATAACATGTGAGAAATAATGAGATTAGCAGCATTAAAAATGTTTTTATTTTGTAGTTTTCATACAATATTTAAGTAAATACATATTTATTTGCCTCAAAAATTAAGCACATGGTGTCCAGCTGAGTGAGTGGACATTTTTGGAACTCCATAAAAAAAAGGTTTATAAGAAAATTTTCAGTGGCATTGTTTTTTTCATGCCCAAAGACGAATAAAAACACTCAAGAAAAAAAAAATCTTGATTAAGATTCTCATAATTCATGCATGAAAGGATTAAAATAAATAACAGCTACCTATGATGCCAGTGCTTCTGGTATAAATAATTAAAAGAAAAAAATACAACTAGAATAATAATTGTTCAGATGTTGTATTCACATCCATTCTGGTTAATCTTATCCTATGCGGACGGCTCTAATGCAAGATCTGAAGACATTCAGGATGCATTCAAAGGAAATGTGTTTCTCTGACATTCTAGTGCAGGGTTTGTCAAATGTGTTTTCTTTCAGGTTCTACATTCAGCTCAATTTGATATCAAGTGAGTCAGACTAGTAAAATTTTAGCATAATAACCTAGACATAATGACAGCTCCAAGTTTTTCTCTTTGTTTTAGTGTAATAAAAAAACATAATACAATGAAAAGATTTACATTTACAAACTATCCTTTCACAAAAAGGATCTGAATAAAATGAAAAAAAATATATTTATGAAAAAATGCAACTTTAACAATATAATCCCTCAACTCATCATTTATACATGTGTATTACACATAATACATTTAGTAACAGGCATAATATTGTCAAAATTTTGAAGTTTGGAATTTGGAACACAAATATAAATAATTTCTACAATATTATGTTCCTGCTTATTATTAACACAACTTATAGATCACAAGTGATCTACAAATACACAAAAAATGGTTAAATGTTAATAATACACTTAATTTTCAGGTTCACATTTTATTGTTTAATCATGATATTATTTTACTTGCGATTATATTGAACCTGAACTACAGTAAAATACCCCTGACACCCTGGACTGTTAATACCTTCAGTATAATTTTTGCAATTTGTAAATTCATCCAGCGAGCTGGATTGGAACCTCTGGTCTAGTGCAACAACACTGTCATTTTAAAATAAGTTAAAGATGTCTGCAATGTTCAAGAAGTCCCTGAACTCACGTGAATGTCACCACACCTAATGCTTTTTTATTCTCCATCAGGAAATACCGCATCCACTGTCCAGTAGAAATCCAACAACATGTAAGCAATTGTACCATTGCTAAGAAAGAGCGCTATTGAAAACAGCTTGCATGGTAAAGTTGTGTTATCCATATTTAAATAAAGGGGTTGATTCATGGTGGGAATTTATGCAAAGAGCAGGTATAAAACTACCCACCTTTACAGCTGCCATCGGTCACCTTCAAGCAACATTAAATATGCAAAAAACATTACAAAGCCACTGCCTCCAACTTAAAATGAATGTGTTTGCATTGTTTTAGGCTATGAACGACTGTCTTTACTTGTGTATTAAGATCAGATCAGAGGTGATCATGCGATTACAGACGGATGTTTGTTCTGATGGAAAGTCTGAACCAAGTCTGCACCCCCACTCTTTCTTTATTTTTTGGCAAACATTCTATGGTAAATTTCTTATGTCATTTAAAAAAATTTTTTAGAATAAATCACACTTAAAGAGGTCACTCTTCCCTTTTTTTTTGGTAATTCTACTTTCTCAGTTCTTACTAATGATGACAGCAACTGAAAACCAGCCAATGTAACTACTGTCACCATCATGCACTTCCACCTACGTTCATGCTTTAAAGTCTAAAAATAATGCAAATGCAATAATCTCATGTTCACTATAGTCACATATTGGGAGATATCGCTGTTACAATTGCTGTTATTGCACTCAAGTACTAAAAAAAATTGAGTCAATAGCTTGAAAAACCTAAAAGCACAAGTGTAATTGCCTGCAGTGTTGTTGTAAACATTTTCACACACACAGTAGGCTAAGTAAGCAGTCTTGTTTATACAGAAGCTCAGTAGGTGCACTGACGGGTTTATGGTGTTCCTCAGGTCATGACAGACTGCTGGAGGGATGTTTAGAAGTTTAAAAAGGTCACAAACACAAGCAGAAAGAATAAGAGCAGTACGTCTGTAACAGCAGCACTTTGCCAAACTCAGTGCAGCATGCAGCCATTCATGAAGACACACACACCTACGCTCACACATACACAAAGTAATTCAAGTCACATCTTGGCAGTTGGGGGCTTTTGTCTGTTTGAGAAACTTCTAACAAATTGAAAGTCAAGCTGTCCTACAGCTGAGCAGCACATAAACGTTGTGCTGATGACTTTCAATTATTAGAAAATATTCTGTCTCTGTGAAAGGATGAGACACTTTACACACTACAGCACGGTGTAGAATGGATCACAAAAGTGACGGCACTGTGAGAAGAAGATGAAATGGTTGGCTAAATGTGCTGCGTTTCAGTGGAGTCATTTTTTAAACCGCCCAGTGACGTCTCCTGGTGTTCCTGGTGTGACAGACGTGGCCAGCGCTGTCAAACGCTGACAAGGGCCAAAGTCAGTGATCAGCTGCTCACACTGTACCAGACAGGAGAGAGTCAGTAAAGGTCGTGATGAATCATGGTTTCAGCAGGACCGTCTCCTTGACCTATGTCACCGCTCATCCCAGAGGCCCATAGAAATCACTGTATCAAAGTAGAATTACCTCCACATGCTTGGAGGGCTGCACCACGCAGTCCAGTCACAGTTTACATCCATTTCTGTCCAGACTCAAGACACATGTAGTGAGGATTTTCAAGGAATTTCATTAAAGATATTGGAGTCTTTTTTTTTTTTTTTGGCAAGATTGAAGTTCACACAGAGCCAAACAGCAAGAACAGACCATTTGCTCAAGGCTAAAATGCCACGTCCAGCTGGCCGACATAGAAACACAAGGGCAAGTGTCATGAATTGAAACTGTCTTTTCTGAAGCTGGTAATGGAGCTATGAAGTGAGGTGTGTCGCTTCCATGAATTGTCTATTATCAAGGGTGTGTCAGAAAAAAGGACTCACAGAAAACAAACAATATAAAATTATAATGCAATAAATAAAAAAATAAAATAAGTAATTAAAAATGTAAAACACATTTAAAAACAAATTTAAATAATAAAAAAAAGTTAAATAAATAAAAATAATAAAACAAAATAAAACACAAAATTCAAATGCAAAGACCTTTTGGAAGTCTGGTCATATGTGTTTATTGACCATGTAATTCTCCTGTGACAGACATCAGTGTCCTGGGTCAGTTTTCATGCTTCCGTGAACAACGCTAATTTAAATTGTGCAAAATTAAACTCTTTTGTGCTTGGAAGTGTAAGGGTTCATAGGAGATCTGTCACATAGATGACAAGTTCCATTGGTCTTTTACTTGCGTACATAAAACAGGAAAAAAAATAATTACATGCTATCGTCAATACAAAAATGTCACATGAATGACAAGTTTAAGTCTATCATGCCAAACACAAGGGGTTAATGCTGTTAGTGAGGATTCTTTAAGCTTGTTTTGAGCTGACCATCTGAAATTTTAAATATTTCAGTCAGTGTACATAATTCATTGCATCACCTAGGTGTTCCCTCTTGGTAATTTCATTTGTTAGAAACAGACCCATACCCATGCAGATATGTAGAGGACGACACAAATTTGTGTGGCAAGGCCCATGTGGAAGACTAAATGTGCTGGAATCCTTCAACTAACGATAGTATGTACCTTTAGTTAAAATCCTGAAGTGTAAAACCCAAATCTGAGCTAATTTTACTATTAATTTTCAGTTTTTCGCCAAAGTGTAAAATCTTCGTATTGATGGTAGGGGGTTGACATGTAATTATTTTTGTCATCCATGGCAACAGATCTCATATTAACCCTTAGACTTCCATGTGGAAAAGACTTTATTTTGCACAATTCAAATTAACATTGTTCGATGAAGCATGGAAGCTGACCCAGGACACTGGTGACACTCAAGGGACAATTACATGGTCAATCAACACATATGACCAGATTTACAAAATGTCTTCACATATTGGTTTAATGTTGTTTTTTTTTTTTTTTTTTCTGAGGCTCTACTGTTTTTCTGATACACCTTGTAGTACATAAAGGAATGGATTTGTATGGTGATGTGAAGGATTTGGATGAATCTCATACATTGGGACCAGGGTGGAATCACATGACCAAGACTGAAAGACTGACTGGTTTTACTTTCAGGTTGTCTAGATCCAAAACACACAGATCAATATATTGGTATTGAACATGGACAGTCTGGTCTGCACAGGCAATACAAGACATTTCCACTTCATATTTTTCATTGCTTGTCCTATTATACTCTCTATTCTGTTTATTTATTATTATTATTATTTTTTTTTTACCATTATCTTTATCTATTCACAGGAATAGAGCAGAGCATCATTCCATTTCACTCTATGATTTATTTTGTATTTGTACAGAATGTGACAAGTAAAAGCAGGTAGAACCTTGAGTGCAAAACTAGGGTTTTTTTTTTTTCAAACATCACATTTTCCAGAACATCAGAGACTATTGGAGAGTCATAGCAATAATCAAAAGCATGTTAGTTGTGCAGCTTTATCTGTGTTACCATGGTGACACGTATGACTCATGAATGTGATTTATTCATGTGCATCATGTATACGTGTATGAATTGCTGAAAAGCTTATGCCTTGGATACAGTCTGCCCTGAAACACTGAGGTTTATAATGAACTCTGAAACTCTCAGTCATCACTGATTTGCAGTACAGTATATATAATGGATGGTAAAGTATGTCTTGTCCATCCACAGATTAAAACTTGTTCTCATACATAAGTGTGTATTCAGTCTGACTCCAAAACTTCAAAATGGTACAGGTACTTACAGTCTTTTGTTGCAGCATTTATTCTTACTATCAGTTCTAGTGATATTCCAATACCACCAAGCTTACAACTTCTTTACATTTAACATTTTATGGTAGTGTAATGTATTTATTTTCTTATGTAACTCATATGAGTTCACACTTAGTTACCCGCACTAATGCCTGTTTATGTCAGGACATAAAAAGAGTTTCTTAAATGAATGTTGGAAAAATACAGTGTTAGACTATTTCTGAACGTGTTGTGTGTTTGAAGGTTTGTGTCATCGTGACACCTCACTCTTAGATATGAAGATGAAAGGAATCAACAGCGTCTCCTTTGTTTGGAAATATCAGCCGTGCCTATGTTCTAGGGCACGTCTGCGCTGTCTCCTGACCATGGTGACTGCACAACAACTAGGCACCAACCGGAGATAGCCCCTGTTGAGAGGACCCATTAACCTTATCACCTGACACACACATGTAGTCATGTTTTGACACAAAGTAATGTTGGAAAGTCCATGGGTGTGGCATTCTCTACTCCGTATAGGAAACTAGGATCCTTAGTGTTCGTCCGTCAGCTGAATCTGCTGTTGTCTGTATCTGACTCCTTGCTGCAAGTAAACTTTTGATTCCAAAATCCAGCATCTCTGTCTCTTGTCTCAGAAATTTTCTCTCAATAAAATAGTGAATAGCTTCCAGTGAGACCCCCTTTACCTTCACGTATCGTTTGTTTTTTTCCACTTGTTGGTACAGTACAGTATGGAATGGTAAAGTTTGGCCAGGCCAAATGCCTAATGTGACATCATACCAGTTTGAGTGATGTCAATAAATACAGCACAAATAACACAATGAAGGACATCCAGCAGCAAGGCATGATGTTTGTAGAAGGTCTAGCTCCACCCTATCCATACCGTTCCATGTCCCTACGGACCTCCACCAGACCAGAACAGAGAAATGGTGCAGAATGGGTCAGTTGTTTTGGCCCCTTTTACAATGGAAACACACAAAGTACTGTACAGTCGCACACCAACTCAAATGATACCACTCAGTTGAAAGACACTATTAGAGCCAGAATATGCAGTGAATAATGGCCAGCAAATAATTTACTCTGAACATTGTGATTCCATAGTGAATTTCAACTGAATCCCTGAGTTCAGGGGAAAAAAAAAAAAAAAATTCCCAAATTTGAGTAAATTCCCTGTGGCTCTTCTTTCATCAAAATAGGACAGATAAGCCTAAAAATGGATTGATAATTGAAAATATAATGTGGGTACAGAGATATAAAAACAAGAAACTATGATCTGTCATATTCTTCTAGGTTGCTACTACAATGCTGTAGTCCTCCATGACTTTATTTAGATGTCGGTTACATAAGCCAGTACAAAAGATTTCTGTGCCTTAGAGAGAAGATCTTTGAAAGAAGAGTAAATGCATAACAAAATAAGATTGGTCTAATTTTCCCAGTAATTTGCAGATTAAAAAAAAAATCACATTAACATAGGTGGAAAATAGAAAGTCAACAGGTAACCTTCTTTCACCGAGTCCCAATGTGCCTTGTAGCACTGTCTGTGCATTTTAAAATTCGTGGAGCAGCAGTAAATGTATGATGAATGAGAAGTGTCGTCAGCCAACGCTGAGACTCTGTAGAACTCATAAACAGTGTCAATCTGGAGGGGCTGCATCAATGGGAGACGAGCTAAACGGGCTGAACCAGTTTAATTTAATTAAACCCCAAAGTGCATTGTGTGAAATAGAATTTATTCTGCAGCCAAACTTCTTCTGTCTATGTGTATTGTCTATTACTTCACTGCGACTTCTGCACTATGCATCAAGTTTTATCACATTTTAATTTGTAATTTAACTAAAGGCAAGTTGGCTGTATACCAGGCACTTTAGCTAGAGCATTTTTTCTTTATATTATTTTTCTTGTGGTCAGTTTGGCTGTTAGTATCCCAAAGCTCTGGCCATATGGAACAGCTGCTGGACAGATGTTTTAAACAATATGCAGAGTTGAGCCAAGGTGCATTCTACATGTGTCAGAGCACAACTGTGATGCATGTGGAGACTTTTTCAAAAAGAAATGGGTTGTTTAATTTATCTCCCTCCACAGAAAAAATGCTTCACCCATTTTGGCAGCTTGTTTTGAGAGTTTCTATTATTTCTTACTAGTTACTGTCACCTGTAGTTTGACAAGCTGACAAGAGACAGGTCGAAAAATCTGATCAAATGAAGGAAGATGTAATAGAGTTGTAGAGCGCTTTTAAATGTACACATACTCAAAGTACACACGGTGGATCCATTATTCATTCACTCACACATTCACACTGGTGGTGGTGGTGGTAAACTACATGGCAAACTGATGGAAGTGCGGTTGCCAATCAGTGCCAACAGCCCCTCCAACCACCAAACATTCACACGCATTCATACGCCCATGTGAGTAGCCCTGGAGGCAAGGTGGGTGAAGTATCTTGCCCAAGGACACTACGGCACATGACCAGGACAGAGCGAGATTTGAACCGTCTAATTATTGGGCGACCTACCTAACAAACAAAAGGATGATCTTACTGAGCTAATGTTACTTCATTGGTGACTGTGACAGACATTTTGTCAGTGCAGCTGTTATTTGTTCAGTGACTTTACCTCTATAATCTGTAAATGTGATTTTGACCACATCACACAACCTTGGTTAAAAAACAAAAAATAAACAAACAAAAACTTAAAATTGTACTGCTGTGCTGGAACAAAAAAAAATCTAACAAAATAATATAATCCCAAAAATCTCCCAAAGTTCATGTGCTTTGCTTGTGGCTCATGCTCTCGCAAACCATGGCCCAATTCCATTTTACCCCTTGGCCCTCCCCTTTACTTCTACCCCTCCATTTTGTACATCCACGTGAAGGGGTAGGGGTGTCCCAATTCTCAATGAGCCGAAAGGGCAGGGCTAAGGGGGAGGCCCTTGAAACAGAATTTTTTCAGGACCACACCACAAATGGAGGGGTATGACAAATTTCCCCTAATTCTGTTCGAATCATTGGCAAAATGGAGGTAAAAACAGTTAAAAAAATTACCAAAATGTGATGAAAGATCACAAAAATGTACGTTTTTTTTTTTCAAGTAAATAACTTCATCATTTGATCATCTGTTTAATGCTGTTTCAGTTTTTTACAGACCACAATTCTGCAGTTTGCAGTTGATAGCCACAAAAAGATGCCCAAACAGAGACGGGTACAGCTGCTGACAGCATGGAGAATTATTTCACAAACAAAGTTCTCGCTTCTGTTTATAGCGCCATCAATGACTGCTGATGACATAACAGGTGTCAAAGGGCTATCTCATTTCGTATGGAAACACCCCCTACCCTTTGCAACTCAGTTTCAAGGGATAATGCCAAGTACAAGGGCCAAGGGGTAGGGATAGGGGTGAACATGACAATTGGGATTGGGCCCATACGTATGCCGCAGGTGTCGCTGGTAAAAGGGAAGAACATCCACTGAGCAGTTAGCCATGTAACTAACATTGTGCGGATGGAGGTTCTCAAAAACGATGTGTTACATGTTTTACTATCTAATAGAGTGTCATCTGCAGTCTCAGTTGGTTGTTGTTTTTCTTTACACTGTTCTTTTCCCTCTCTTTATCCAATAACCCCAGTCGTTTGAGGCAGATGGAGTCGACCCGGAATCCAGTTCTGTTGAAAGTTTTTCCTTCTGTAAAAGTATTTCCTCCCCACTGTCACCTTGGGGTTGATCCTTGAGAATTTGTTGGCTTTCCCTGCTGAAACTAAAAGCTAAACCCACTTCCTCATGGGATCGGTTGGTTGTTCATATAAACACTTTGTATTTCCAGGAAACATCTAGCTGACAGCACTGGGCTGTGGCTGCTCCAGACTACAACATATTTTCTTGTAATCAGGGGCTGGACTGTTCCAGTATCACCTTCGGAGACACTGAGCCACAGGTGTTCTAGTTCTTTGTAAATAAATGAGAACACAAAATGAAACTTGCCAACTTCTAATAAACTACATTGATTCATAGTAGTAGAGGTTAGTATAGACACAAAGCTTTTTTAATTGTTTGCTGAATAGGTAATTAACACTACACAAGACCTCAAGTTCTGCCTGACAAACCAGTTACAATTGGGTGAATTGTACCTTTGAGGCAGAAAACTTGATTAAAAGGCTACATTAGTATTCACCACAACAGTTTCATTCATTGCAATGAAACAATGCAATTGAGTGAGGGAAGAGAAAAACAAACATTACGAAAAACACAAATTTATCTGCCAAGAAAATCCTATGAAGCACAGCCAGAGGAGATGTTGCTCCCAAAATCCTGTCTTCCTCTCTTGAGTTTTCTCTTCCAACATAATGAGGAGCCTAGTGAACAGTGCCTCCAAAACCTAGCATTCTGGGAAATACGCCCACACAGAAAGGGCTCATAGGTCAATTCACTTACAGAGCTGAACCACCCTGAGCGGATCCAGCAGAGGTGAGCCAGAGACACATGGATGCATGTCTTTAAATGACTGCCTGCAGGGGGACATAAAACCGAAAACAAGCCAAGCTGAGATGCAAGTGGAACACACGGAGAACAGATGGGCAGGGGGAGCTCAGACTGCATAATATTTCAAGTGAGTGTGTGTGTTTGTGTATGCTTGCTCACTAACATACATGCATAGCCACATGGTATTCGATATGTCCCCTATCCATCCGTATAAATCTTGCAGACCTCAAAGTTCTGGTAACAACGATCCCCGACTGCAACAAGTGCAGGATCTGCCCAAATGAACCAATCAGAGCCTTCTGTTAATCCATAAAGACCTAGTGCTGCTTTTGTGGCAGCTCCCAAATAATTTTTTCTCAATTTTTAACCTTTACGAAGGGATTCATTGCCATTTACTCTAACATAATGTTCTGCATTTTGTATTTTTCTGTGAAAATCCAGTATTTTCTTTTATTTAATTTACTGATCATGAAGACGTTCATTAAAGCTCAGATTAAAGTTAAGTGTTATTATATCCAAAACAGAGAAAACTGAAGAAAAAAGATAAATTTTTCTGCACAATATAACATTAACTGACCGTAAAATAAGTGTGTCCATCCACTGTCATTGATCCAACTCCATAGGTTTTACTGGTGAATCAATATTGTAGAAGATGACAGTATCTCCACATTCACTATGAACATCCAAATGGGTCATATCTGATGACAATGAAAAGAAAACAAACTGTATTTTACACCAATTATTTACACATATGGATAGGATTACTGGATGGTTACTAAACATTTTATATCAGTGAATGATTTTAGATATTTGGGTCTTTAGGGGTTCATAAGATTATTCCATTACGCTGCTGCCTTAATTCCCACAATCTCATTCTATTTACATTTTCAACTCCACACTGGTTTCTTTACTGGGGAAAGACTTTCTCAGCATTCCCCAGTGCAAGCAGCTGCTCTCCATCCCTATCTTAAATTCCCTGCATAAAATGGATCATTCATTACTTTGGCAGGAAACAATCTCCTGAGGGCCACATCTAATGAATCTACCAAGATATTTAGACCTATACATATACACATGTACACACGCACAGACAGAAACTGAAATTAGCTCGTCAATATGTCATTTCTGCCGACTAAAACAGTGGTACCTGGTTGAGTTTGTACGCCATGCTCCATCCAATTAAAACATCAGACTACGTCACTGCATTTAATTCAAACTGTGCCATAAGTGTCATGAAGCGTCTCATAAAATTTGCTAATGAGTTACTGTCTATTTCTATATTTACAATACCATCAATTTTTGACAGCGCTTTTTCTCCTGAAGTGTCAGTTTAGGCTTGGTTGATACAGACTTTCATGGTATTCAAAATGGCACAAGACATAGTGGGTCCTTAATCAAATGTTACAGAAAAGCAATTCTCTCCAAGGTGACCTGCGTTGCTTCGCACCAAGTCATAGTAATGAGCATTTTAAAGCCAAAGCAGAGACAGCTAACCCTCACTCTTCTCTTCAGGTCTGTATTTATTACCAACTTGTCATCGATCTTAGTCTCTGAAGATGGAAAGAAACAAAGAAAAAGAAAGAAACAAAGAATGATCTAGTTTTGCTTCACATCACAGTAATCAGCTTTTTAAAGCCAGAGCAGAGACAGGTAACCCTTATATTTCTCCTCAGGTCAGTATTTATCACCAAAACAGAAGACTGGCTGATCTCACAATATTACACTGCCTACATTTTTAATTTAATCAAATAGCTCTTGAACTACTATGAGTGAGATATGGTGTATTTACACTATATGTAGAGTAAAATATCATAAACAACACACACACTTTGGTCCTTAGACCAGGGGTGGGCAATCCTGGTCCTCGAGGGCCCGTATCCTGCATGTTTTATAGGCTTTACACAATCACAATTTTTTGGCCGATCACCGATCAATGAGTTTAAATAAACCAATCACCAATCCGATCACATGAGGAGCAATATTTAAATTACTTGTTTATGTACTTATACACTTATGTCCGACTATACGGACAAGCACTGTCTAAAGTAATTTGCTTTTCTTTTTTTTCTCCTCGCTGCGTTTCTTGAACTCGACATGCTCCTCCGTGTGTCTTTTCCAAGTGCCTG
>JAQQZY010000023.1:7326963-7339173 GCA_030068375.1 Ostorhinchus rueppellii
TTATGTTTGAAGCCTGAAATGTGGCGAAAGGTTGCAAGGTTCAAGGGGGCCGAATACTTTTGCAAGGCACTGTAGTTAACTGAACAAGAGGAAATTTGAGTTGTGACATTATCACAATTTGAAGCGATAATATTGAGGAAAAGTCGTCCTACCTGTCAGCTACTGCAGCGTTGTTCAGGTACCCCCAGTTTAAATGCATGTTTTATGAGTTTACTTTTGTCAAGTTTTATGTATTACAAAAAGAACACTGAGATACTGCATGCTGTGCAATACTGTCGGCATACTAAGGTTAACTTGTTTAATTATCCCTATAGGGATTTTTGGTCTCTGCACTTTACCCATTTCAATATACACAGCACTAAGCATTATCATTATCAATTAGCATTAACACATTAGGTGCACTGAGCTGCCACAGGAGCAACTCCAGACCTTTATCATCACTGTGGTCAGGGGCACCAACCAGAGAATGAACCTTTATGAACCTGTTTTCACTGGTGGACATCCACAATAAAAGAGCTGAAACAAGTGGTTCGTACTTTGATACTGATTGTTAAACCAATACAACAGACAGAAGTAGCTGTCAATGAAAGCAGAGTTTAACAGTTGATCTTGTACACACGCCAGGATATTCAAACCAACAATTACACACATGAAGAATCAGACCCACATGCTGGGAAGAAGCAGTGCCCACCCTTCTCCTTCCACCAGCATTCAGTCAGATGAACATAATCTGCAGGAGGATGTCATGCACAACAGTGTTAAGTGAAAACTCTTCAGTTCCTTGACACATGAAGTGCAAACTCTACACCCCAGACGAGTCAAGACTCAACCAGAAAATGAAGGCTGTGCATTTTCTAACTTAGGGAAAAGACACGTTAGACCTTGACATGACAAAAATGCAAACCTGACCCTGAGTCACTATAAGAATATGTCATTAGTTCCTATTCTCAGGTGTGACTCATGGCAGCTTTTTATGAATAAGGGTCCTCATCCATGGGGAGAAAGACCCATTAAAATGGACAAAAATCACTATTGCATTCATGTTGTTTAAATATTATCTTAAAATGCATGCTTTTTTGGTTATTTTCAGGCACAACCAATTTCAAGAGGGTTAGAAAAATATTATGATTGGAGTTAAAATGAAAACTCTGTGTTTGTTCGTGTAACCATGAGGAATGTCTTCATCTCCCACTAGAGTCTTCAGACTTATGTTTTCATCAAGAGGACAGGCTTACCAATACAGGATTACCAATGAAGACATTTTTTAAGTATTCCCAGCTCTGGGAAACATGCTGTTTTTGTCTGGCTGTGCACAGTGCCTTGAACAAGAAAACTGAGGCTTTTGTGTTACTATGTTGAAACTAATGCTAGTTGACGCGCTGGTTTTAAAAACCTCAGGCTGTAAAAATGTCTTGAAAATATTTATTTTGGTTCTAAGGAGAAAGACAAGCAAATGCAAAGTTTTACACTAATTATTGTTTAATGTGTGTATTTTTATCCCATTTATTGATTTCAAATATATTTTTTAATCTGTCAAAACAGTTCAATTAATCCTTGCCCAGGAAAGTTACTCTACAATGAATGACAGCAATTAACAAAAAGGGGAAATAAAAGATACTTAAGACACTTTTCATTAATAATAAATATAAAATTTCTATGTAGGCAAAAATTGTTCAAAGACATTGCTAATACACTTTACAGGATGGCTAATTACAATGGCTGACTTAATTCTTGATGTGTATGTGACACAAAACATTTCATTTAAGAGCTGAAGCTGCTGTTAAGTCGGCGCAGTAAGTAGTAGAGTAGAGAGTAAAAGTCCAGTATAGTCTCTATGGAGTGTATTTGCAGAATGGTGGGCATTTTAACGGTGGTGCTCTGAAAACAACATTCTTGCTCACATTGCAGAAACCACTAGTTACATCTGTGCAACAAACATCATTTGTCCAGGCTTTGAAAGAGATTAAGAGGGACTATTTCAGGACCTTGAGGTACAGCGCTAACAGCAATTGTGAAGTGCAACACATAATGAACTAGCTTTTACTTAAGTGTGTTACGTTATAAAAAAAAATGGTTAAAAGCAGAGTAATACATTGAGGCAAATGGAAAAACAAGGTAATTACAGTGAGAGAAGTATTCACAAGGCCGAGATGAAACAAGAGAAAACTCGACCATCTGAGTAGGTGATGGGAATTTTTCCCAAAACATCATGAAAAAAGTAACAACCAACTTATGACTGACTCAAGAGAAACAGAAACAACAGATGAGTGAGTCACTTGTCAGATCCACATCGTTGCCTACATAAGGTATGTGGTTGTTGTAACTCCACAACTATGTTCTCCTCCGATAAACAACAGCTATAGTGTGTATGTGCCTACGTTTCCTGAGTAAGCAGGAGTTCAGTGGCAGAGTGAGGGTGCAGCGGCAGTATTTTAGCTAGGTCCACTCTGCTGCCACCTCCAATCTCCTGATTTGTAACCTAAACCTGGCACATCTATTGCAACTGTCAGTCTGGCATTAGCACAAAATTACTTTCCAATATTAAAAGAGAAATGCTGCAGTGGCCACAGTTCCAGCATCACATAACATACAGTAGTTGTTTTTTCATAAATGACAAATACACCCAAATTAAAAATATTAGCGCCTGAGTAAAGTGCAATGGGTGTATAAATATAAAGAATTGCATCTCACACACACATACACACACATGCTCATATACAATTTTCAGCCCTAACTGCACCAGTAAATATATTACAACCTAAAAAACCTGTTTGATGATGACTATACAGCCCTAAAGAGATTGAAAGTACATGAACTTTTTGGAAGATTTAACCACTGAAGTTGCAGGTCAGCATCTTACTTTATAGAAGAAGCCCTTGAATCTGGATATTTCATTTGGAGCTTTAAGTGAGTGTGACCTGTTTGCACACACACATACACACACACACACACACCAATATACACATTTAATACTGAATACAGCCATAAATTAGACAGACCGAATGAATATGCTTCCTGTACCTTTCTGCAGTCTGCACACACAGAACTAGGCCGGGGTGAACTGTGCACTCAGCAATCTATAAGTGATTTCTGATGCTTTTAAATTCCTTCACCAGCTCCGCTGCTGGTTTAAAAAATCCATCACAGGGGAATAAGGAGAAAAATACTGAGAGCTACTGAAACTTGACATGCAAAGATAATGAGGAGATTCAGGATAAGTGAAGTTTAAATGTATGTACATATCATTTTTGTATCAATGACACATTGTCATTAAAACATCAGGTTTCAGAGTATTGATGGGAAAGGCTCACTAATAAGTAACCAGAGTAAGAACAAGAGTGTTGAAATATATCTGTCTGTTGTGAGGTTATGAACCTTGACATATTTTTTTCTACATTCAGCTGACTGTGTTTAATTATACTTTAAAGGGTTTTATTTTTAGCATTGATGGATGGGGCACATACAGACTAGCCCTTTTCCATAAAAAAGAAACCATTTAAAGCTTCAGTGGTGGAAACCAGGTGAAAAAACACTGCCATCATGGAGCTCTCTCCTCTCTGGTGTAAGCAGAAGAATATGATGAGGCTATTTCCAAAAGTAAAGAAAAGGGGGATGAAAGCAGGATATCTATCATGGAATCTATACACTTGGCTGACCAGTTATCCATCATCCATTTTTTATCTTTGAAAAAAGGCCACCGTTTTCTGCCATTGCCCAGGTTTTCTAAAAACATCAATATCCTTTTTCCACCAAAATGGAGGCAAATCAAACCAAAACCTAAAGAAAAAAAAAAAAAAGTTGATGATTTTCCAAACCAAATTGTAAACAATCGTGGTCTGGCCATCTTCTACAAGCTGAAATGACATGATGAAGAAAACAAAAACAATGTATGCAGTATGTTTGAGAAATGGGTGTAAAAAAGAATGTGTAATAATACTGACTAATCCCAGCACTTGTTAATGATTAAACCATCTCCTGTGCTTATGTACTCGCTAGTAGCACAAAAAAGGGTAAGCAGACTGATTTGAGGGAAAGAAAAATAATAAACAAACAGTTGTCAAGAAATGAAGCTGGGTGCGCTGGTGTTATGGCCCATTGTGTATCATGCACTGCCATCTGTTAATGACACATCCTTGATTATAATAGTTGCACTCAAAATCAGTGGAACCATTTTCAAGATTTCAATGCTGAGCAGAGCTGATTCAAGAAAAAGAACTAATTTTAGACAAGACTGCAGTGTCGGCCACTTCACCAAATCACTGATGTCTGATTAGCTTAAGCCTTGACCGTGTGTTCCCCTGTGAGCCAACTGTATCAGGTTTCCAAGGTCAGCGAATGTTCTCCTAATGTTTACAACAGCTTGGGGTGAATTTCTTACTGATTCCAGAGATTAGGGACATGTTTGATCAGCTTGGTGATTTTTAACCTTGGTTTTGACACTATAAAGACAAAACAAAACATAAAAATCTCAATGGTCAATGATTCAGCTACATGACAGACTGTAGAAATGCCATAAATGGGGCTCACCTCGTCATTTATTTCACAAAATTATCATTCAGTTGCTGTTAGATCATACCAGGTGGTATTATGATGTACTAGTCTATGGATTAAGATATTAAAGACCACCACAAAGGTTGGCTGATTGACTGAAAACTGTGAACTCTGTTGTTTTTATACTCGCTGACCTCTGTGTTTTCTCCCATAGGACTTCATTCAAACAGGTCAGACTCTGGTCTCCTGAAGACCCTCAAGGCCAAGACATGTTTGCACCCAGACACTGAAATTCTTCATCAACAGGAGATACAGAGTCTCCCCTCCTCTTAGACCTTTAACCCCTAAATATGAAACAAATGACAGATGACGCCAATGACCAAAACCCTCTACTAATTTAAAATATTTAATACCTGCTGATTCACTAATCCTATCAAAACATGTAAATAATTGGTGTAAAATGGAGTTTGTCGTCTTTTCATGGTCATCAGATATGACCCACTTGGACATTCAGAGGCTCCATAGTGAAGGTGGAAACACTGTCATCCTCTATAACACTAACTCACCAGTAAAACCCAAGGAGTTTGATTAATGACAGTAAATGGAGACACTGGGTTTATGTTCAGTTAATCATATATTTTCCAGAAAAAAGTCACCTTTCTTCAGTTTTCTGTTTTTGATATAGCCCTCAACTTTAAATTTTGCTTTGTATGATCATCTACATGATCAGTGAATTGATTTTCACTGGAAAAAAGTAAAATACGGAGGATAATGTTAGAATAAATGGTGATTAATTGCTTAAGAAAGGTTAAAAGACAAAAACAGAGAAAAATAAATTTGGGAACTGACACAAAGTAGCACCGAGTCTTTATGAGCTAATATCAACGTGGTGAAAGGTTATTATGGATTCTTTTTCCCCCAGTGACACCCAAAAAAATTTTGCCTACTGAAACTTTAAGAATTTGTTTTGAAATACAGCCTAAAAATAACACCTAACTCGTCTTATTTGTGAGGATTTCTGATTGTGATTGTTTCTTAAAACTTGAACTTGTCACTTGTCAGGCAAAAAAAAAAAAGTCACCAATATTTCGAGTGCTGCAATTTCACAAGGTTTCAACTCTAAAATACTGACAACCTGAGCTGTACACTGTGGCTGAGTCGTTGCCTTCTGGCCCTGTTGAGTGATAAGATGATAAAGAGGACGCGCGGAGGCTGTTTGAGCATTGAGTGACAAGTTTTCCACCATGAAGAGATGCAACACATCTTTTATTAATTGACTTGACAACTGTTGACTGACTGACTCACTCTGTCACTCATGAACTGGGGCAGCTAAGAAGTGTAGGTGCCGCAAAAAACATCAAAACCCACTCATCGCTTTACTTCTGAACCAAGAAATCACAAATGTATTCAACAAACAGTATCAAAACAATGCGAGACAAGGGCATATCATTATGAGGGCATTGTTGTTATGCTTAACCGTGGCTGCTCAATTACCCTCCACTCCATCTTTTAACTTCGATAGTTTCTTCTAAATGAGGCTTTTGTTGTGCTCAATCTTGACTACTATCATAACACTACACAAGACACTTGAAGAGAGAGTTAATTAACTCATGTGTACTAAAGAAACATAAAAAACCATATTTCTATAGAAGTTGCAGTAGTACTAGTAGCAGTTGTCCTCCAAGCCATTAATTACAGGTTTTCATTGTCAGTATCGAAACAAACACCTCTATAGCACTCTGTAGCAACTCTGGTGCTATGGCAACTGCCTAATTGCAGGATTACATTATGATTAAAAAGAACAAGTATGCAGCAGATGCAGAACAGCTCCAGGCTCAGTGTATCTATGTAAAACCATCAACTACCAACTCATCTATTAATGAAAAACACAACATTGAGGTGAAAACTATTATACGTGAAGAAAATGGTTTGTTTTTCTCATTGCGAACCAAAACTCAAACAACAAATTATTCCTTAAATCAAACACGAAAACACATATTTAGAAGGAAGTTCACAGCACATTTTTTCAGGTGGTGGATGCACCCAAGAGACGATTGGGAGACAAAAAAAAAACAATCAAGACAATCGCTGCTAAGATGAAAACACATCATTCCATGGGGACCTTGTGGTGTTCCGTCGGCTTTTTTCACTCTTTTTTTTTTTTCCTTTGAGAAGACAAGATACGGATGCTGTCATCTTCTGCTTCAGCATCTCGGGATAAGATAAAGGGATCTCTATTTGACCCTTCTGTCACTCACCTACAGTTACGACAAAAGATACGTCATGCAATAATAGTAAACAGCCTATACTCTTACTTACAGTGATCAATCATCTGCTATAATTATGAGAATCAACTCAAAATGTCAAAACCATTAATCACGTTTCCCAGAATTTTTTTTCTGTAATGAATTCAAAGGTGCTAATTAACTGAATGACAAAAGATGTACCAACTGTGCTGTATCGAGGCAATTCCAACAGGTTTCCCATAAAAAATGTATTAATTTTTAAAAAATTGCTAAAGTGATGGAAAAAACAAGAGGGGGGGGAAAGCCAGCACCACTGATATGACTCTGGATGGTAATTAGTTTACTAATGCAGCTGTGCACCACCTGCCAGAGCTCTGTGAGTGATCACCAAGTCTTTTCTACAGAATCAAACTGTACATAGACTGTTTGTGCATCAGAGTGAAGCGAAGTGAGAGCTCTACGCACATTGTGCATGCAGGCAGGACCTTAGCACCCAGAGCTCCAAATACCCTGTTTCTCATTCAGCCGGTGCAGCTCGAGTCTCACTGGTCCCGCTCTGTGTCTATCAATCCCCACCTTTTTCTTTACTTCTTTCTGTTCTCACTGGCACCCCACCACCACTAACCCTAAGCCAAACAGTGAATCCCCTGCTGGCGCACACGCTGACGTTCTTATTTCAGGACAGTTTCCTGGCACCCCACCACCACCACCACCACCACCTCTGCTTTATCTTCCTCTCTCTCACTCCAAAGCCCTGTGCAGCCATCCATTGCTTCTGATCTCAACCAAAGTGTTTATAATTGATTCTTTGAGGGATGCATTTCCTACCTCACCTTTCTTTCTCTCACTCTTTCTCCCTGCAAAATCCCCCATCCAATTCATCATTTAAAAAAAATATTTTTGTAAGGGTGGAACAGGGTCAAACAGAATAAATGAATTCTCAAATCTCTTCTAGCTTGAAGACTGCCCTCATCTGGGTTTCTACCCTTCTTTCACCTTTTGTCCATCCTGTAGCTACATATGAAGCACTCATCTTATCAAAACCACACTTCTTGAATTCTATAATTAAAAATGCAAAGGTCAGGTGAAAGGAGCTGTATGGCAATCTCAAAAGCCCTTTGACAGGAAATGTATGCTCTGGAAACTCACTTTTTTATTGCTGGTAAATGATAATAAACTACACTACAAGGATGGATGCAGACTGGTGTGATCTGTAAAGTTTGGGAGGATGGCATTTTGACTAGAGTAAAAGACAGGGGTTGAACAAAAGCAGTTAAATGCACATTAATAATAATTGCTTCTGACATTTTATGATGATAGTTTGGAAGGTTAACCACATGTACCATCATAGCTTGTCTGTGTTTTCAACTCCTAAAACCGTCTGATGTGATGAAGACTGGAGGATGGTTTGGACGAAGTGTACTGGAGCTTTACTTGTTCATGGATGGAGTGAAAGTGATCGGTGACACTGCGAGCCACTGGCTCATGTAACACATTAAAGAGGAGGCTTTTTTCATTAGTGATGCATCCATTACTCAGCAACAACCAAACTGATCCATGTCTTTCAATTCTACAGTAATAGCAAATTGATTGATCTATCCTCAGGAGGGAGAGGGGTGGGAACTGTCCAACCAAAAAGACAGCAGAATCATCAGCTTAGAGCCGATGCATGAGACCAGAATGTCAATGAATCAAGGTGAACTATGTCAGAAACAGTTGATAATGAGTGAGAGATTAAAGCATGTTTAGATCTGCTCGATTACAAAGGGAAAGTAACTCCAAAGGCTCTCAGGCTCAACGCCACACTTTAAAGTTTGTTATTAAACTTATACCAGTATATAAGATCACACTGGTAATTACACTACAAAATCAAATACCTTAAATGTACCTGACAGTATCCCCATGCTAATCTTAACAAAGACATGTAGAATGTGAATGTAGTTTTAAGAAAACAAGCAGTACACCTAACACCTTGATCTCAGATTTAGTTGATTGAAAGATCTCAGCCCATCATTTGCATTGATTCAAATGGGGTTTGTGAAATGCCATCCATGGGCAGAGGGGTCCCAGAAAGGTTCTCCCTATCGATCACATCTCATTAGCAACACTTCTCTCAACCACCGAGGGTAGACTTGGAGGGTCAATGGACCATTGAAACTGAGCCAATAGTTCAACAGAATTATCATGGTAATTACGTAAAGCGTCTGGTTACACAGAGACGGGGGTAGTGACTAAATAAGGTGACAGAAATTACTTAAGGATTGGATTAATGTATTCGATATGTTGCATCTCAATTCAATCCTGTTCTATTTTAGCAGCTTAGGATTGTATGGTAAACATCTGCTGTGAGGACATGTGTCTACCAGGTGACTATGATTGTTGGAGGGAGGGTTGCAGGTAAAGAGGAGTGTCTACAGGATGGACCAGTGCAGCTTAATGCACAACACACACTGATGCATTTAATGTCATTACAAAAGGCTGCATCTCACTGAAGTGCATCATTGATCCATAAATATCTGATAACTGGGAGTAATCGGATAATTGTAATAATCAGATCTGATGTGTTTACATGCACTTCAGAAATGCAGTAATGGAAAACTCTGGTTTAGATGCTCATTATTGGATTTCTTTAAGAGTACGTATGTACATTGTGACTGTATACTCAAACTTCCTGTTATTCTCTACCACTGACATTTTACTACGTAATTTCCATTTTCTACAATTTTAATTGTTTTTATGCATGTGCAGATGTAAAACAACAAAATATATCAGTATACATGCAGGAACACATCGGAGTATCGGAGAGAAATTCAGGTGTGTTAATCTGATTTCTCAATCAGATTACAGTTGTTATCTAATAAACCCTATCAGATTATTCTGTTTACATGATCCAGAAATCGGATAATGATCAGAGTATTTATGTGCATGTAAACAGGCTCAGTATTAGGCTTTGAAATTTTGTGTGCTGGCTTCCAGAATGGAATGGGCTCAATGTTACAGAACCTACGGTAATATCATCAGTATCATCTAAATTTGTCTGTTGAGGCCATAGTTAGTATGTTAAGAGTCACATCGTGTTTCAGCATTCACTAATTAGTTTTTTCCAAATAAACTGTTTACATAACTAATGAAAAAGAAACTTCCACTGATCTCCATGTTTACAAGTAACCACACATACTCCAATTACAAATGTTTTTGGGTTTTTTTTCAGTGTTTGCCGGTGGTGTCAGATGTTCCACTGTCTGAACTCTGCCTCTTTCTTCTAGCCCTTCAAGCACCTACTTGAAAAGGTCAGCTTTTGGAAATTTGCTCATGTCCAACACACTGTTGATATTTGTCTTTAATAATAATTAACAAAAGGTGTGTTTCTTCATGAGACCAGAGATGTGGACTTTTCTGTGGAGTATCCTTAGCTGGGATGAAGGCAAAAATCATCTCATTTAGCTGAATTTAAAAAGGGAATATATTTATGAATTTTATTTTTGAAATTTGCTGTATACATTCTCATAAAACTGAAATATTATCAGTATATTCCACCTGTCTTAATCTGAAAATGACCAGTTCTAAAAAAAATTATGTAAAAAAAAAAAAAGAATATACTGCTATATGTTGTCAAGTACAGAATGATGTCACATGTGGGACTAATAATAGAAAACTAATGTGCATGTAAACACATTCACTGTGTGCTGTGCCTCAATGTAATGCCTGTGATACTGATTCTAGAAGCTGTTTTTTTTCTATTCTCAAATCAATCTCTAAACATCCAGCTCTACCAAGTACTAAGTGAGTTAAATATAAAGAAAAATGTTATTCCCTATCTAAAAACACATACCATGACAACGTCTACAACTTAACTGGAACACATCCTGGATAGAGTTTCCACTCTATGTCTGTGTGATTAACCTTGACCTTCAGTCGTGGTGCAACACATCCAGGCCTGACCTCCAACAGGCAATTTGTGATGAACTTGACAGGATGTTTGGAAGTGACAGATTTTTCCAAATAGGCTGTTGGATTCCAGTTGCAACCACATTTTTAATCTAAGACTAATAATAATGCACCTCTGCAAGACCCAATCACGTTGCTGCTGATCAAAGACATGAAAACCTGCACAGTCGGTGGTCTCACAATGGGAGAAGGCATGCACCAGAAACTATGGACAGTCATAACAGGGTGCATTGAATGCACCATCTTAGAATAGCTTGTCTTTCATGGTGAAGTCCTAGGTCAAGGTGATAATCAGAACTTGACTATTCAATGTCCGAGAAATGAGGGCAGATCGGAATGTAGAAGCTGTATTTTCATGGTGATTCCATCACCAACTTCATAAAGATATTCTCCCATATCTCGGACAGCACTGGAGAGGTTTGTATATCCGACTGTGCTGCCTGTCTTCAACCTGCATGTCAGCTTGAGATGCAGGAACCTTAGGGGCACTTGTTGCCAGCATTGTGGTCTATATGATAAAAACCAGGATCTAATTCCCTTGCAAGGACCATGAACTCATGGTTGCAATGGCCTTAGTTGGTTCAATCATAGGTGGCCTCCCATCACCTGCAAACCTCCACTCAGTCATGTACAATGGAGTATTCCCCTGACTTTCCAACTTGCGCTGCTAAAAAATCCTATTAGCCTTGGCATAAAATGAGTCTAGATTCAAATGGCAAAGTTG
The DNA here is from genome assembly GCA_030068375.1 of Ostorhinchus rueppellii. Taxonomy (NCBI): domain Eukaryota; kingdom Metazoa; phylum Chordata; class Actinopteri; order Kurtiformes; family Apogonidae; genus Ostorhinchus; species Ostorhinchus rueppellii. The sequence continues at coordinate 7,338,373 of JAQQZY010000023.1, forward strand.
GATATCCTCCCAACCCCAAATCTACTGGCACTATGTGTAGACCCAACATGTCTGAACATCACACCCATCCAATGTCCAGAGAAAGTACTACAAAGCCGGATTGAAGAGTCCCTGTCAGAACAAATGGGTTCATCATCCATCCTAAGAATCACGCAAGCCAGAGGTTCAGAGAGGGGAGAACGTTCTTATGATGATGGACCCGAAGTTTCCCTGGCTAATGAGCTACCTCTTCAGGCCCAGTAATCCAGCTTATGGGATGTCAATGCTAGATAGATTTCAAAAATCAAGCACAATAATTTGAATTAGCCATTTCAATACAATTAAAATGAGGAACGTTGTGGAAGAAAGTGCCTTCTTCCACCACCAAACCATCATTAGTTTTACCTCTCAAAATTACTCTTGCATATGTATCCTAGATTTTTTGGATGGTTGTAACGTTGACCAAGCCGAGTTGTTGTGGAAACATACATGGGGCATGGAACTGAAAGACGTTATGGGACCCTTTGTTCTGAAACAATTTGAGCTCCGCGAAGATGCTTCACCTGAGGACATCAAAAATTCAGTCTTTTTTGTGATCAACAAACTGCTGAGAGCAAAAGATTTGGTCAACAGAGGGCAACAACCTCTTTACATTGGGTCACATATGTTTGTAAAAGTTCAGTGAGCAGCCATCATAGGACTACCAGCAGGGAAATTGGGGGATATGACTGAAAATTTAGTAATAATGATAATAATGATGATGATGATAATAATAATAATAATAATAATAATAATAATAATAATAATAATAATAATAATAAT
>JAQQZY010000023.1:7352661-7366272 GCA_030068375.1 Ostorhinchus rueppellii
TATATATACACACACATACCAATTAGCCATAACATTATGACCACTGACAGGTAAACTGGTGTTAATTTTGATTATCTCAAGGCACTAGGACATATCAGTGGATAGAAACAGCAAAATGGCTAAGAGATAAGGGTTTGAGGAACTTTGATGAGGGAGAAATGGTAATAGTCAAATCACAGGGTCAGAGTGTTTCCAGCAGGGATGTCACGATACCAAGAATTCAGGAATTGATACCGATATCACTAAAAGTACACGATTCTCAATTCCAAATCAGTACCACGGTAACAAAAAAAATCATAAGAACCCATAAACTTTAAGAAGAATTATTAAGTATTTTCATATGAATGAATATTTCTATTGCCTCTAACTCTCATCTGTTTGCACTGTCAGTCACTGTTCATTGCTTTGAATGAACAGACGTGATTGGCTTAGAGGTATCATGTGGGATAGCTCTACATACGTGCAACTGGTCTGTGCATTTCCTCATTTACTCTACTGTAAGCTGCACTGGTTAAAATAGAAGCATTCCACCACTGTAGGTCTACGTCCGTATGGGACTGCTTCCAGACCCAGACCGCAGTCTGCCTGTTAGTGATCACTGGTATAGTTTGTTGTTGTCAACATTTCATATCGCCGGTGGTCCGAATGAGCCAGGCTGTAAAGACTGTGTTGAGCCATCAGAATAGTGTGCTGATGATATTGCATGTCAAATGTTAAATGCTGAATAACAGAACTCACTTTGAATTCTTCAAACAGATCTGGGTGCCAGGCTTGAAGGTGCTTCGTTCGGTTTGTGTTACTTCTTTTCAATTCTTAAAAAAAAAAGGAGTATCAATGGTTCTTTTTTCATCATAGTATCGAATGGTATCATAAGCATTGGTTCTCCTGACATCCCTCATTTCCAGATCTTGTTGTTCATTCCCAGTGTAAAGTGGTTACTAGTACCTACCAAAAATATCTTTAAAAAAACAGATCTCAACCATTTGAACATCTGTGGTAGTAGAACATTCTCACCACCCTTATAATATTGTGTTGGCTCCCCTTTTTCCACAAAAGCAGCTCTGGCCTGGCTCAGGCCTACACTCTATCAGACCTCTGAAGGTGTGCTGTGGGATCTGGACCAAGAAATCAGCAGCAGATCCCTGAAGTCCTGGAAGTAGAGAGGTGGACCTCCATGGATCTGATTTATTTGTCCAACACCTGCCACAGATGGTCAAATGGTCTGAGATTGAGACGTCCTCCCTTAGTCCTCTTTTGGTCAGTACTAACCACTGCAGACCAGGAACACCCAACAAGGCCTGCAGTTGTGGAGACGCTCTGACCCAGCCATCACTGTCACAATATGGACCTGATCAAAATGACTTGGTTTCTTATGCTGCTCATTTTGCTGCTTCCAACACATCCGCTTTGAGGACTAAATGTTCACTTGATGGCTAATGCATCCAACCCAGGGAAAGGTCTGATTGTAATGAAATAATCAATATTATTAAAATAAAACACAAAGAAAATGAATAAATTATGATGACGATTATGCAGCTGCAAAGAATAGGTCGAGATAGTTGAATATTCACATCATTTTTAATCTCCTGAGACCCATCAATACATTTTATGTTCTGTAGGGGACAAGAGTTTGGCAGCTTTATTTAGATTTATTTATTTATTTTAAAATCTATCTGAAAAAACTTTCGCATCATGTTGTTTCCAATCAAGACAATTGTTTCATGTAAAAGCCAAAACTTTTTCTTTCCTGGGTCTCAGGAGGGTAAACTGTATTCTAAATAGCAGATTGGTTAATGCTTTCATCTTGTTTAATACAGCTTGACCAGACATAGTGGGAAAACCTCCAATGGCTCAGTGTGACAGTCATTAAGTGGGCAAATGAGAACATGTCTTATTTGACATGATCCAGGACTAGGCTTACAGTCCGATCACAACCATTTTAACCCTTTCATGCATTAATTATAAGAACCTTAATCAGATTTTTTTCCTGAGAATGTTAAGTTCTCTTTAGGCATAAAAAAAGAAAAAAATGCTATTTAAATTTTTTTATGAGCCTATTTTTCATAGAGTTGCAAAAATGTCCACTCAGCTGAAGCAAAGAAACAGGTATTTACGTATATACTGTGTGAAAACTATGAAATGAAAACAGTTTTAATGCTGCTAACCTGATGTTTTCTCACATTTTAACATACTCTAATACTAGTTATGACTCCCTCCATGTAGATGATATGCAGAAAGAAAACCCTGTAAATTAACAATTTGCAATTAATTTACACTCAAACGTGTTACAGCAGACCAGGTTTATCAAAAACAGCAAAGTTACATTAATGGTGTGAATTGCAGTGTATGGGAGGATTTATAAGGGTCCACTGTGTTGGTTGATATAGAACTAAAACAACAAAAGTCATGAATATACAAGAGAATCCAGCTGAACTTAGTATAAAGCTGTTCTTCGTAAGTGATTTTTTGGGTTTCTGTTGTCATACTCAAAAGATATACATCCTGCATACTACCAATCCAGCCACTTCTAACCCATGATAATCAAGCATCTGACAAAATGACACCCTTTCCAAATATCTAAATAACCCTGACTATTTCCTCGTAATTATTAAATGGTATAATAGTACTTTTCCTTGAAATTCACATTCCTAGAAAATAAGAAACATTATACACAGCAATTAAAATGTGCCTAACCATAACAGCTTCAACATTTAAGAGGAACACATTAATGTTTCAGTAATTACAATCCGGTGCTGCCTATTTTTCTGGGTCATTGTGCTCTTTTAATTTCAGTAATTTAAGTATATTCTGATGCTAACACTGTTTTACTTGAACTTAAAGGAGTCATATGTGGGATTGTGGCCAAAACTGGTACTGCAATAACATTCAAAATATTGTAAAGCATGGTGTCCCCTCTCCTTCCCCCCAGACTAGGGGTTACCAGATCCAGCATGAGCATCTACTACAAGGAGCTACCACGGCAGGCGACCAGTCCTTCATCAGTATTTATACTGGGCCCAGTCTCTACATGCAGCTCCACGGAACTGGCAACCTGGATGCTGAAACTCTACTGACTTGGTGATTGGGAGATGATGATGGTGATGGGCGGAGCATCAGACCAAAACACAAAATGACAACATAAACATTATTTAGGGGCTGACACTTAGCTTTTAAAAAGTGAATATTCTGGCTGGACTACTACTGTCAGTGAGATCAGTATTTGAAAAGAAAATGATTCTTTAATGTCTGGTAATATTCAGGGTCATTTTATGATTACTTGGAACATAAATCTTACATGGAGCACCTTTAAGGAAAGTTTGAAATTAGCTCTGCACAATAATGAGAAAATCTGCAATGTGTGATAACATGTTCAATGTTGCATGTATATACTAAGTATGTACAGTAAGTATTGGATTATTTATGACAATAAATGAACACCTACAGTAGTCACCACCAAATGGATATCAGTTGATTTAAAGTAGCCAGTGCTGAGCGAGGGCTCAGACAAACGGTATGAATACATGGCTCATATATCCAGGACTGAATGCAGTGCACACAGCCTAACTAAAATCAGCTGTCTTATTTATCGCAATTAGGTTGTCTTTATTTGTGTCCATTGCACATGTTCATACAGAGAACAAGATAAAAAATACTATTTTAGATGCATGACTTCAACCTGTAGTGATTATTTTTACATTCGCATATTGTTACTTTCTCTTACGGAAAAGATCTGAGCACTTCCTCTCTACTGCTGATCACTGAAATAACAACTAGTGTAAGGTTTGCAAAAAGGTAATGTGGCCAACCAGAAATAGCAGGCCACGTTACACAGGCCATCTACTGAGAGGAAAAGGAAAGCTTTATCTTTGATCAAATCAAAGCTCAACACTGCTCAACGCTCTGGTGCACAGTGGGACTACATCACTACATTGTCATGCTTTATTCTAATAAGAAGACACAGTCTGTTGTGGTATATGCTGAGCTTAATTGAATTGTATCCTGAGCTTCTGTCTTATAAGCAACACAAAGCTGCCAGGAGAGCACTTAAGACAGCATGCTCAGATCCCCGAGTCAGGAGGCTTTAGTTGAAGCGCATACAATCAAAATAATATGGGTAGATTTTTAATATTGCCCTGCCACTGCTCCCTAAAGCAATCACAACAAACTCAGTGCGCACGGGCGGGGGAGACTAAATTGGATTATGAGCCACAAGCACTTTAATTTTCTTGCGGGGTCTCTAACGAATGAAGGAGCATCTGTATCACATTGCCACCTCATGAGAGAAGTCAGTAAATACAGAGAGGCTTCTGATTTTGAGAGTTAACGTTGACCATGGTCAGATCTGTAACGGGTCTTCACACCCTCTGTCCAAAGACTAAAAGAGTGAAATATTCCTCATAGTTTCTAAAGTTCCAGCAAATTAACTTTGCATTAAAACCTCAACCTATGTGGCACAACAATGAACAGACCTGGATGTTATCTCAGGTAATTATCCAATTAGTGCTCATAGAAGTCATGCAGCAAAGAAGATGGGATTGTTTGTGCAGTGTCCTTGAAAATGGATAACTGCACTGATCCCTTCCTCATTACAAAGTTTTGATAATAGCATTTTAATAACAATGCACCTGTGACACAGTTATTATGCCATTTTGGACAGCGCCATCCTGCAAATGGACAAGATCAATTAAAAGAAAATGGGTATTACAGCGATAGAAATAAACCGAGAAGACAATCAAAGAGAGGGAGGCGGGGGAGGGGGCAACTTAGGATTCACTCAAACCAACCTGAGGTCATCTTGCAAGCAGTTTTTCCACCCCACAAATCCATATTGAGACGTGTGATCTTGCTGAGATGTAAAACATGTCCAGAGCTAGCACTTTGTGGTGTTAAGAGCATGTTTGCAAACTCAGGAAACATGTGACAGCTTAAAACCTGGATAAGCACAAGTCTCGCTCCTGTGACTTTCACGAGCTGAGCCACCACTTTTTGGCAGAGCACACCACATTACCAGCACCTATTCCAAAATGACCTTTCTTTTGTTAATTGTCATATAATTGCCTCTGCGACGCAATGAAAATAAAATTGAGCAATTCAGCCTTAATGTTCTGCACTGCTAAGTATGAGTCTAACCTGCAAAAACACAATGACAACCGGAGTAATTTAGCCAGTTAAGGTGAAATTACTAGTAGTTCAGAGATGGCCTGCTGTTTTTTCAGATACTGGTATAGACAAAGCATTCACAGGTACAAAACTTAACATCACTTCCTACCAAAACCCACAGCATGCCCAGGTCTATCACTGAAACATTTCCAATCTGAACAATGTCTAATTTAACCCTTTTATGCATGGGGGTCACTCCAGTGGACAGCTATTCAAAGGGGTTCTCGATATGGATTTTATTGTTTTAGTTCCATATAAGCCAACACAGTGGAGGCTTATGCATCATCCCAAACACTGTAATTCATACCATTACTGTAACTTTGCTGTTCTAGATAAACCTGATCTGCAGTGACATGCTTGAGTATAAAAAAAAAACAAACATTTTTTTTTGTATATTATCTCAATGCAGAGGATAAAGCAGGTATAGAAATTAATGAATGAATGAATCTCCATGCAGGTAATATTAAAATGTGAGAACACATCAGATTACCAGCATTAAAGATATTTTTATTTCATACTTTTCACATTGTATATCAGGAAATACATGTTTGTTTGCTGGTAATATTAAAAACATGGTTTTGTAGCTGTAAATAGATTCTTTAAAAAAATCAATCACATTGGGGGTTTTTTTTGTCCATTCCCAAAAAGGAATATAAACAGTCAGGAAAAAAATCTTGATTAAGGCTCTCATAATTCATGCATGAAAGGGTTAAAAGCAGGGTCTCAAGGATGCCCTTTGTGCCAGAGCCGGCCCAAGCCTCCATTGGGCCCTGAGCAAAATTGGATTTTGGGGCCCTCTATTTAGTTTTTTTGCTTTATTTGCATTTTTTTTCTTATCTTCCTCTTTCTTTTTTCGGCCCCAGAAGGGTACATCCTTTTTTGTGACATTGTTTTGATTGTAAGTACTCATGATTTGGATGCGTAGTGCGCACTACATGGCAGGAGGCACACATTTTGGCGCAGTGGAGTTTTCACATTTAAAGCAAGGCAGTAAGAATCACTAGGTCTCCATCAACAGCACCACAGAAAATAATGTTTTTGTACAATAGTATAATTCTGATGATACATAAATCGTCACTCATGCATGCAAAAAATAAAAAATATATATTTTTCCTAATTCTCTATGGGGCCTCAAAGTGGCTGCGGGGCCCTAAGCAGGCACTTAGTTCGCTTATGCCTTGGGCCGGCTCTGCTTAGTGCTTTTTATCTACATGTTAACCTCAAATTTTATCCAGTTACTTTGTTTTCCGTCCTTAGTCTTGTCACAGGACTTTTAGCAGATTCAGTCTGACTGTCACAAAGTTGAATGAGGTAACAAAGTTGGCCTTGTTGTTTGAAGTACTGAGTGGCACATACTGATCTGAGTTCTGAGCAAAGAAAGATGTGGATGTCTTCCCCCACGACCAAACCAAACATAAGGGGCAACAAGCAGTGAGGGAGATGAGAGAGTGTTAATCAGCGAGACAACTCTGTAGCTTAACAAACAGCACTAATTACACAGGGATAAAGACGTGTTCATCACACAGCTTACGAGACAGAAGTTAATTGCTTCTGCTTGTAGCCCCCTCCCTGATCTAAACTCAGTTCAAAGTCACTTATTGGCGCAAGTGTCACTGCTTTTATTTTTCTGTTCCCAGCATCTTGTTTGTTCAGTGTCTTTGCATCTAACTTCTTAAATCTACCTGACCCTGCACTAATAAAACGCTGGAGGAAATCTATACCATACAAGGCACTAGAACTGCAGCCCGAAGCAATGGAATCTATCGCTTTCCTGTAAGGCTATCACCTGTAATATGGATGCATATAGAGAGAGGTCACAGCGCAATGATTTCCAGTATAAAAACAGGGAATTGGATTTGTGTCATTCTAGCATGTTGCAAGGAGGTATTCTCCGACTGTGTCCTAGCTGCATTTCTTTGTGGATCAATATGCTAAAAATACACTGAGTAATGTGTTCAAATGTCACATGAATACGTTTGTGTGTAGTAGATCTTTTAGCTTTGTAGAGTTGCAGACATTTAGTGTGGGCTCTGGGGTTCCACCCACAGGAAAATTGTGTGAGTCAAACACTTGACTTCCTGCATTCTGGTTTGTTTTTATGCTTCAATTAGTGCCATGATTTGATTAAATGTTTTTATTTATGTAAAGCACTGATTCTCAAACTTTTGTAGCTCACGACAACAGTCTGAATGCATAATAGATGTTGTTAGAACACATGAAATTTAAAGCCAATACATCTAAGTCTCTCCTTGACGCCTTGCTGCAGTATACCCCCCCCCCCCCCCCCCCCCACACACACACACACACACACACACAAACACACACACAAACACACGCACACACACACTGATATTCAGCAAGACTTTAGCCAAAAACAGAAAAAACCAAAGTACATGTAAAATAACTCTTTTCCAAGGGTGATTTGAGACTTTTTAAGTAGATTAAATCAAATGAGTCTGTTTTCTAATCATATTTCTGATCAGTTTGTTTTTTTAATAACTTAGTTGCTGTTTCAACTGTATTAGCCCACAAAGACCCAGTGTGATTTTGTGTCAGTTACCCGAATGAATTTGTTTTTTCTCGAACCTTTAAGCGATTTATCAATATTATCCTCTGTATTTAGCAAATTTTCAGTGAAAATCAAGTATTTTCTTATACAGTACTTAACTTACTCACCATGTAGATGTTCATAAAAGCTCAGATGAAAGTTGAGGGCTATTAGATCAAAAACTGAGAAAACTGAAGAAAAATTGACTTTTTCAGCAAACATACCAATACCTGAACTTAAAACAAGTGCCTCCATCTACTGTCACTCATCAAACTCCACGGGTTAAACTGGTGAATCAATGTTGCAGAAGATGACAGTGTTTCCACGGTAACTACAAAGCCTCTGAACGTCCAAATGGGCCATATCTGATGACCATGAAAAGATGATAAACTGCATTTTACATCAATTATTTACATGTATTGATAGAATTAGTGGCTCAACAGGTATGGAACAGTTTAGATCAGTAGATGATTTTGGATGTTTGTCTCTTTCTGGGTTAAAGTTGGATGAAATGCACAAAAACCAATCAGGAAGCAATACAGCAGCTAACCAATGGGTGAATGTAAAAGCATTTCTACTGTGCAAACTCTGGCTCTAAATTACAACGTATAGGTAATGTGGAGACTCAACATCCAAAAGATATAATTTGTGTCTTTGTGAGAGTCAAGCTTATAAAAATGCACCAGGAACTTGCCCAAACATCTGCTTTCATGGACTATTAGTAAAAAGGCAGAAAATGAGGAAATTCAAAGCTATATAAGAAATGTATTTCATTATAAAAGTGCAATGTAATGTTCCTCACCATTTCCTAATTACCTTGTTTTCGTAATTAACTTGAAGTGAGCATATGTCTGAAATAAACTGAACTGTCTGAGTCACCAGCCAAGTGGATTGGTAAGTGAAAAAAAATCCACCCATTAGTTATACTTTTTACTGTCCAGAAAAGTACAAAAACTGGATAATTCTTTATTACTTAATTTGTGTATTTTTTAGGAGATCAGAATAAAAAAATTCTCATATTTTTTGATATTGTTTAACTGGGGGCCTACATCATTTCTGAAATGTGCACTTATGGTTGCAGTGAGCTCTGTATAAGAGAACATGTTTTTCTGCTAAAGTTCTACAAGACAATTCTCTATATTTTATTGTTAATGTTGGTTTGAATAAGTCAGCACAGGAAGGACAATGGGAAAACATACTGAGTCAAAATTCATAAAAGTGAATCACAGCAGAAATCAACAAGTGTAAAGGAATAAGAGCAGTGATTTCCACTTCTCCATGTTTTGTCAATAGGCCTCTACTTATCTCATATTGAGATATTCTTCTACTACATGAACTGTAAACTCATGAGGTGAAAAATGGAACCAACACTTTATGAGCCGCTTAGAAAGCGTTCATCCATTATGTTATCTGAGGGATTGGTCTGTAACAGAATGTGTTTCCTCTCTCTCTCTCTCTCTCTCTCTCTCTCTCTCTCTCTCTCTCTCTCTCTCGTTTTATCAGTGTATCAACATTAGAGTTGCAACAACCCATTTTACATTTCACTGATTTTTCAAACAAAAATCATGCAAGAATTAATGAGACATCTTTAGGATTTGGACTGTTGGGCTGTGAGAAAAGCCCTCTGAATGTCACTTTGAGGCCATTTTTTTTTTCACTTTCTCTTACCTTTTATGGACTAACAATGAACTGATTAGTGGATAAATTACTCATTTCAATCAAGAATGGAAAATAATTGGTGGTTGTTGGTCTAATCAGCTTATGTCAAAGCAGTAATGTTAGGAGGACATATGCCTTTGTACAAAGTGGATTTCAGCTGACATGATCTGTAATGTCACTATATTATTAAATAACCTCGCTGATTCAATGTTAATGCTGAGCCTTTTCAACACTTTCAAGGGGGAAAAAAAGCTTGTCATCCATACCTATATTTTTCTCTCAATTTCCTCAGGGCGATGTCAGTCTATATTCACTGGAAACCTTAAAAGGGTTTGCAGGCTTTGTCCATGTTGTCTGCACATCTCCCAGAGGTTTAACAGTGGCAACCCGTGAGACAGGTGGTAAAACACTGCTTTTCACTCTTCTGTGACATTTAAAGCTATTCAGGAATCAAAATACAAGCAAGGTTGGATGTTGTTTTTCACTAGATGATTCCACATCTATGTTTACGTCCACCCTGTGAATGAAAATATCTTGACTTAAAGTATTAAACTGTTTACACTTGCATATTTTTTTGTATGAAATTAGTAAGTTTTGTGAGTTTATTTCCAGAACATGATGATAAAATACAGTGGCACTTAATCAAATTCTAAATCTAAACCTTATGTTTACATGTTATGTTATAGAGTGGACACAATCAGATTGTAGTCCACAGATGGATTTCCCTGAGGCAAAACCCCTACCATCCAAGCAGACTGCCTCTGTATAGAAGTCTGCATGCAAGACCTACTTGTTATCTGCATGGTAAGACAAACACACTGTAACAAGTAACTGTTGAATGTAGAATATCAGGACATGAGATGGGAAATCAAGCAGAAATGTCTGCTTTGTGCACTTTGTGGTTCACAGTTGAACTCACTGTGCTCGACCTTAACGACACATGTGAAAAGAGAGGACACAGGCAACACATTGCACACACACCTGCCATTGAGCAAGGCAAGGAGCTCCCCGGCGTGGTACAGGTCGTTGCGTGTCACCCGGCTGAAGCGGAAGGAGTTGAGGTTGCAGAAGGTGACTGAAGGGAACACCATCATCGAAGCGGCCACCTCGTCCAGTTTGGTGACATGTGGGTACTGAAAGTAGAACTGCACCCGGTCCACGCACACCATCAGCAGTACGCCCACGGAGCTCAAGAAGAACAAAATCCACAAGGTGCGCTTGATACACATCCGCTCATACGTGAACATGTGGGAGATGCCATGCAGCGTGGATCTGCTGGCGAAAACTTCAATAGGAGCCGGACGTTTGTACTCCATGTCCTCCGAGTCTGCTTTGATATCCATTATTTCCCCGAGATGAGTTCAGATGAGAGGGAGGCAAAGGAGGGCTGCAAACTGAGCAAACTGGCTTTATGTGAAGTGTATATACCTCAATAATGGGAAGAAGGATAGTGTCCAAGTTCACGCCCTTCTACGCATGTATTTCTCATGCAGTCTGTAGAAGATGTTGCGTCACTGACAGCTGGCAAAAAAAAAAAAAAGAAAGAAAAGAAAAGCATTCACATTCAGAGCATTTTAGCCTCGAAATGCATTGACTTCACTGAGGGGGAAATCTCACTGTAAAGTATATGTGGGGAAAAGCATGCGTTGTACCTCAGCTGGGGTCACAGTTCCATAATAAATAGCCCGGTGTGGCGCGCGCATGGATAGATGCCAACGCCGTCCTCTGTCCACGCACACTTCTGTAATATTACCGAGTTAGGATGAGGATGGTTCCACGCTCACAAACACCAAAAACAAAAAAAGACAAGCAGACCACGGTTGAAACACCTCGCATTGAAATCCGCTTTTACACAGTCAGAGCGGTGTCGTGGTTCTGTGGATGAATCAGACTGGCTACATAGCTCTCCGCGCGCTTCATATGTAATCCCAGCATGTGCAGAATATCAAACAGCCACCGACTCTTTTTGTGCCTGATAGCGTTTTAGAAGCAGTGTGAGAGTCCAGGCTTTTCCAGCTGCATCACACAGAGGAGCTGGCTCTGTCTTCGCCGCCTCGGTGCGCCTCTGCCTGCCGTCTCGCATCCATTCCCTCCTCCGATCTGCCTCCACAACAACAATGCGGGCTAATTACTCCGCTTTTTCTGTGGATTCTGACTTATCCCTTAACAAGAGTGTTGTTATCAACCCCGGAGAAGGAATGGTGTTCACTCTTCTGTATCTCTGCTTTAGAAATTCAAGGGAAATCACCTCAGTGGCCGGTCGCGGTTTGTCCGGATCAATTAAATTCGCCCCAAACAGGGAAGAGCACGGATAGGTCGGCATGTGTTTTACACCGGGTGACGGAGTCCAACGTAGTCACACTTCAGGACGGGTAGTAGTTTTACCCAGAAGTGGCTTGGTTTAGCCTATTTCGTCCAAAACACATTCATAACCTTTTTTGAGTAAAGTCAGAAACAATTCATCTTCTTTTCCTTTCGGCTTTTCCCTTCAGTCAAAAATAATGAATAATCTTGGTATTATTTAGCCTACCTGTTTGTCCCACTCACCTTGAGCTAGCTTAATGTCATGCAAACTAGATAGTATCAAGATTTACTTTTTAATTAAGAAAGTTGCTGTGGTCATTTTAAAGACAACGTGGGGTCTAAGCAGGTACAGATAATAAGAAGTAGTTATTTTACCTGATTATTGAAGATAATATTTTCATTTAAGGCCATTGAACAAGTTAAAGGTGGGGTGGGAGATGTTTTCCTGGAGCATTTTTACTATATTGATTAAAATCCCCTACACACCCCTATTACAACCAATTAATTAAATGCTCTAACACAAAAATTAGAAAAGAAAAAAAAAAGTCACCTCTGGAAGGGACAGGACTGAAAAAACACCATCCAATCATTTTAACCAGCCCAACAAAATGATTGAATGGTGATATTTCTGTCAAACTCAACTGCCATTTGTCCCTCCCCCTCTGTGCTTACCCCTCCTCCTGTCTGACTCATATATTCTCAGAGGTTTGGAGCACTTGTACAGGAAACGAAGCCAGACCCAAAGCTTGGATACCTATATTAGGATGTAAAATTCATCGCAAACTCTTTTGTTGCTGTCATAAATCACTAGGAAATGTAACGTTAACCAGCTAGGTATGAATTGGGGCTGTTCTGTAAGAGTGCGGGTGTTGATGGAGACTGAATGAGGTATGCATGGATTGGCCAGAGCCAGGGTCAAAACCTGGGCTGGGGCTGGAGCTGAGCCAAGGCCCAGTAAACTGATGATGTGCAGCGCTCATGAACTCTCCGGAATAAGCATTGTGCATGCCAGTACTCTGGAGGTGTGGCTTCAAGGGGGATGTCTGAAGAAAGGACTTTTGGATTGCACATTTTAAAAATGTAGCTTGCTCAAACTGTTTTTCTAAGATCTCATACCCCACCTTAAGGCCGAATCCCAGTTCCCCCCTTAACCCTCAATCTCAACCCTCAATTTTTGCCCCTCAATCTCGGCCCTCAAAACTAAGTGTAAGGGCTATCTTGTTACTTAGAATTGGGACAACCCTTAAGCTTTTGGGAGCCTATTTGCTCCTCAAAAAAGCCTTTTCGTTGTTGGCCCTGAAATATATCAGGGCCCGTGTTGTATCTGTATTCCCTGAAGAAACACAGGGATAACATTGATTAATTTATATGTATGCACTGTTAACACCGTCAATTTAATTATACGCCAACAAACAACGGATCAACAGTTTTGTTTTGTTTTTGTTTTTTGGTAGCCTGAGTTAAACAGAAAGATAGGAATGCCCTGTAATCTCTAATTAATATTAGCTAAAAACACAATAGGGTACATTATTCAGTGTTCCGTCGCTACACAACGATGTATATAAGTGACGTGAAGCCAGGACCGGCGGTTCGGCTGACATTGAAAAGTAAAATAAATAAATACTACCCAACAATAATCCATAAAGAAAGTATTAAATTAAACTATAATGGTTTCGTTGTATTTATAGCTCTTTTAACGAAGAAAATACTTACATTTGCAGCTCGTTTTTTTCGTCGCCATCTTTTCCAAAGATGTCTTAGCAAAAGTATACGATAAGTATTCTAGGTATCCCTTACTCGCAAGGGTGGTGCTGGAAAATCTTAATATTGAGGGTGATTCAGCCCTTAAACTTGTCCCTCACATTCTTAGAATTGGGACAGCACTTGCCCTTCGCGGGAGCGCGCATTTTTGAGACTGAAGGTTGAGATTGAGGGTTAAG
>JAQQZY010000023.1:7379912-7390648 GCA_030068375.1 Ostorhinchus rueppellii
ATCTATCTATCTATCTATCTATCTATCTATCTATCTATCTATCTATCTATCTATCTATCTATCTACCCACCTACCCATAATCTGAGATCTGTTTTATGTTCAGTTAATGATATTTTTGCTGATAGAGCCATTTTTTCTTCAATTTTCTCTATTTCTGACTTCATAACCCTCAATTTTAATCTGAGCTTTTATGAACATCTACATGATCAGTAAATTAAATATAATAACTAAAAATACGTGTTTTTAATCCTAAGAAAATGCAAAATGCAAAGTATGATATAATACATGATGATAAAACATGTCAGAGGTTAAATAGAGAAAAATATAATTTTTTGTAATTGCGGCAAACTCTGCACTGGGTCTTTATGGGTCAAGCATAATTTGTAACAAAGTCAATTAGATAAGTTAAAGAACATAATATTTTTAAATATGGATTTCTTTATTTCCCTGCATTATCTTTGCAGTGATGTGAATGAATACAACATTCACTCAACACCACTGCTTAAACTAGGCCGATTCACTGTGAAAGTAGATTAACACCCACTGTAGAGGTGTTAACGCTAAGTATACAGAACACAGAAGTAGTGACGCATTTTTCAGTGAAACAAAGACAAAGACCCCATTCTCCTTGACCTTTCATTTTTACCAGACCATCATATTAGAGTCAAAACCAGAAAACAAAGATGAAAACAAAACCTTTTAAACTTTCATGGCAGAATATTTTGTTTTTGTGGATTACAAAAAAAATAAAATAAAATAAAACAAAACAAACAAACAAAAAGCGGGCCCTTAATTTTGTTTTTACCTTTTCTATTTCTGTGACATTGATTAAATTGTGTCTCATCAGGAAATCGGTCGTAGCTGGTGTTGTTTGTGACAGTAGTTTTTCTTATTTCAATTTCTTTGGGAAAGATATTTCCTGTTTTAACATTCAGGCAGCTCATAAATGTATTCTTTTACTTTTGTGTGTGTGCTTTCTTTCTTCTTTTTAAATATATTTATTACAGGAATGAATTAGTGTTAAGTGCAACATTCACCCATTATAGACAAAGTATATAGTTTTATTTCCCTGATCTTCAAATAGTTTCTTCCATTCCTGTAAGAAAAAGCATGCCCTTGCGTCGATATTGTATCCCAACCTCATAAATCAACAATTTCCATATGGACATAAAATCCGGGTCATTTCCATCACATTTCATCATTTTATCCCAGCTTCCTTTGCCAATATTAGAAGTGTCTTGTGCATCTTTTTTTCCAGTGATATCAAAAAAGTCAGGAACAAACATGATATTGAAGTGCTTGATGCTGCCCACACACACGAGGAAGGTTTGATCCAACTAAAATCTGCATTAAAATTTCCACAAGATGCAAAACAGTGTGCAGGAGCTTTTTTCCAATGTAATCAAGGATATCTTTTATAGTTTCCCACAGCATGAAATTAATGAAACAGATATAAGATATACAACAACAATATCATTTCACTATTTCATTGAACTTGTAGCATATACCACTGTGACTGCACAGTGTGTTGTGTGTGGACAGGTGGGATATATGTGTTTATGCTTTGTTTGAGTCCGGGTTCAGGGAAAATGAGTCTTTGAATTGATTTTAACAGTCACTACATACAGTTGCTCATCTTTTGCATTGTAAATATTGTAAACACATGTATTCTGCTACTCCTGTACTGTTCTTCTTCTATATTTTATACAACTATAACCTAGTTAGTTGTTAACCTAAAAGCTTTATGTTAGCATGACAATTGTTTTTTTGTTTTTTTTTCCAAATGTCTTTATTGTTTTTCTCTTTAAAGAAAACATCACAGGATTAATGTTAAAAAAAACAAAAAACAAAAAAAACAACAAATAAATACATTTAAAAAAAACCATCTAGATGGCACATTAATTGGAACAGAGGTAGAGTAGCTTGTCAATATGTTACCTTTTTCAGTTCAAGCATTAGCCCTAGCATGACAATTTAGTACAGTAAACAATTTCCACACAGGAAGTAGTTCACGCTAAATTTAACCAGCAAAATAGTGACTGGATGCTACAATTACATGTTAATACATTAATACATCGCACTGTAAATGCAAATGTGTCTGTACTTGAGAATGCAAAGCAATCAACATGCAAATACAGATGTGAATTAGCATAACCGTGTTTCCATATTAGCATAACAGTAAAACTGAAGGAACTACTGTGAATATAATGCGATCTACACATAACAAACTAAAATTATGCACAGAATGAATCTACATCATCTTGGGTATTACACAACAACAACAACAACAACAACAACAACAACAACAAAATATTGTCACTTATTTTGAAGGTGTAGGAAAAGTGCAAAACAAAAACAAAACAAAAAAACATGATGTGCACACATTTGCACTTTTCCTCCACATGTTTTCTGTCCCATAATGCATAGCAGCTCTCACAAAACTTTAAAAATAAAATTCAAAGTTAACTGATATGTTTTATCTGTAACTGTGTTAACAGTATTTTATTTTACCATTAAATGAATTATAAATTACCATGAATTATGATCACCAATTTATTTCAATGAACTAAATCAAAGGCTAAAGAAATCTTAGGGCAGAGTAACTCCTCAGCGCTGTATTGCTGAAATCCTCCTATAGAAAGTATGACTGCACATATTCTACATAAGCTTTTTACTGATAATGACAATTAAAAATGATGACACACTTTATCCTCAGTAACATATTGCAATTTTTTATTTTAATGATGCAATGCAGCCTATTATTACTCCCCAATATTCTTTACAATTACTCCATACATGCTCAGTATATCATTTTCATTTTCTAAGTTGGAACAGCAACGAAAAAAACTTGATGTTGTGAAGAAGTGTGGGAACTTGAGTTGTTTTCATCACTGTTTGGATGATAATCTACCAGAACTAGCAATGAGAGAAAATATATTCAACACCTTATTTTTGTGATGTGTTCATTTGGCATACTATATCATTTTATTCAAATGGAATATGATACCTTTGTCGGACAATAATTACAGGGAATTTAAAGATTGTTGGAAGTATTAGATATAATGTGAACAGACAAGTCAACAAAATAGTATGAGTCTGGTTTAGTATTTCACCGTTTATCTTTATGCCACTGTCACTTATTGTGAAATAAAACCCTTTCTATTTAGAATTTAATGAGGATTTTCAGATGAAGATTAAGTCTGAGAATTGGACTGTTACAGCTATTTTGACACAGTTTGACAGGGATGAAATAGCTAAGCGGGTCAGTTTTTAGTCACCTTTCCTCTTCCCTCTACTACTCAGTGAGGGAAGCTCAGAGCAGCAGAATCCTTTTCCACTCCAGTAGACCCTATCAGTGGTGCAACCGAGGGCGAAGACCCGGTAGCAGGGCTGCAGCTGAGACCACAGCAGAGGAGAGAGGGAACGGGTAAAGCAGCTACAGAGGTGAAAGCAGCAGCAGCCACTGGAGGACAGAGATGGATGAACACTACTCCACAGGATCAATCAGGCACTTGTAGCCACAGCAGATCATCTTTCTCCAACCAGCAGTGAGCAGCACGGTACTGCTACTGCATCACCTTGTCGTCCAGCCCCATCCCCCAGCATAAACCACATCACCCCACTGCCTATATGGCACCTTTTTTTTTTTTTTTTTTTTGCCAGATATAGAAGCACTGGAGGCACAGTGGGGAAAAAGAAACATGAGAGGGAAAGTGAGCTGGTAAAAGAAGCTGAGACTGAGGTGGCTGGGGTGTAGTCGGACGATGTATTGATTGTTTTCACTGTGGTATAATTGCAATTAAAGGCTGCAAACAGCTCAGTGGATCAGTTTCGCCGCTGTCACACAGCAGGATGCATGGAAGCACTGATGCAACCCTACGCATTTCCTCGGCCAGCTGGGACAAAGGACTAATACACTGTTGGTCCCTGTAGACTGTGTGTATAGTGCCATAGTGTGCAGAACACTCCTTACACACGACATGAAGTATTTCACTGAGGATATAGCCACAGCCACACAGAGACGGAAAGTAAATGAGTAGTGTTTCGGAGCTGAAATACGCTTAGGTCAGGAGCTAACTTGGATAATTTAAGGAAAAGACAATCAGTTTCACAGGTGGAGTTACCTACAGGTATCGGTTCTTACAGAGATTTAAACCCTTGTTTCCCACATCGAAGCCCAAAGCCTTACATACAGAGCTATTTGTTCACATGTATACAGGGGAACACATTTATGCAAACCAAAGCTCTACTATCTCTTGTATTGGGGATCTACTGTGCACACACCATTTATGACAAGAGTCTATATCAGGGTTGTCCAATCCCGGTCCCTCAGAGCTAATATCCTGTATGTTTTAGATGTATCCCTCTTCCAGCGCACCTGACGGTCATTATCAGGCTTCTGCAGAGCTTGAAGATAGAATTATCATTTGAATCAGGTGTGTTGAAAAAGGGATACATTTAAAACATGTAGGATAGTAGCCCTTGAGGACCAGGATTGGACACCACGGTCTATATGGCAAAGGGAGTTAAACCTAAAGTTAGCTAAAGTCTAATCATGAAGAGACAACTGTCTATTCAAGCAGCATTTGGGTCTGCATGAACCACAAATGGGCAGCCACAGAAGGTATGGAAAGTATTATTATACAGATTGGACTATAGAACTGCATGGACTGAATATTAAATATATTACAGTTGCAGCAGAACGCAGGAAGCGTTTGAATGAATCCCAGAAAGTTGTCAAACATAGGTCTATACCTCGACTGTATTCAGCTGTTTCTAATTTGAACTTATTTGGAATGCAATGGAATTCAATGCCACAACTGAAGACAACATCATTAAAGCCAAACTTTGTGCTTTAGTTCCAGAAATGGTCCCATTAGTGAGGTTCAGTTGTATTAATTTCATTAGTGTATGGTAATAAAAAATACACTTTGATGTGATTTGAAACATGTATAATATTAATTTTTCTTCGCTTCACCCCCTTGACCCGACCATTCTCCTGCCCCCCTCCATTTTTTCTGGATCCACCACTGAGTTGTCAGCAGCAAGATGTCCTTTCTGCTCGTCTCCTCTTACAGTTTTGCCAAATTGTGTCTGATGTTGAAGTAGTGGTCAGTGTACTTACAATGTACTTACTGTCAACTGTTGTTTATTTTTTGGGCCAAAGATAAATGATCTTTGTGGTTTAATAGACCCTGTAAAAGTTCATCTGGCAAGACACGAGAAGAGTTTTGTTTGGCTTTAGGCTTCAGGATGTTTTCTTTGATAATGTTGGCCCACGACCAAAGGTTCCTGAGGAAAGAAGAGTTTCTTTCATGGGTTACTTACAACACAGAGCAAGAAAGAAAAAAAAGAATCAACTGGTAAAAAGACAAGTAAAAAGATTAATAAAGTCAGTGGGTGACATAATTGCATAACTATGTTTTCTCTAAGGATGGATTTCACACTTTGTCGATGTATGAATATTTCCCAATAAATGCAATATCTGGGAGTATTAGCAGATGATTGTGAAGGCCTGATCTATTGATCACAGTAAATGATATTTGTGTGAAGATCTCACACAACTGCAATATGTTGACACTGAATGGGTTAAAGCAAGGGACATACTGTAAGATGAAATGTTGGTGTGAGTGTGTAGTCTGAGTCACTTTAGGATATAAACAATGCACAATGCATTTTCCCTGACTCTAGTGATGACTAACAGGCTTACACTAAGACTGTAAAATGACCTTGTTGCAAAAGGGAAGTTTATCATTTTACTGATTCACTGATTTAGAATTTAGCAATAGCACAACTCTGACCCCTCGAGCTCCCATAGTTCTGTTCCTTTTAATCCAAATATGGTCAATTATGGTTCCAAACAGCGGACATGTTCATGGCCAGTTCGTAAATTCTTGACTTCAGGAGAGCGGTTCAGAAACCATTGAGTGACTTGACAGTTCTTCTGTCCATTGACAGACAATCACTGATGTGGACCCTTAAACAAAAAAGCAGATCCCAGAAAAATCAGACAGGCTCTAGTCATGGCCTTTTATTTGGAAGGACAAGGCAGGGGATATTCAGTTGGATACGATCTGTCGATTCGGTGATATGCTGTAAAATACTGCACTCTGAATATGTACAGTAGAGCTGCATTAAACAGTATTTTGGAAGGAATAATATGCAAGTAAGTATGTATGTAAGAGCAGCTGTGGTCAGGAGAGCAAAGTGAAGACAGGCAGCAGAATAAACAACAACAAACCAGTGAAACAGAGAAATAAAGCTATTATTATTGTAACGCTATTAACCCTCCAGAATCTAGTGTTGCTCTAAAAAATAAATATTATTGAAATGGCATTGAATTATAGCTCGTTTTATTTGATTTGAGTTGATAACTTCACACAGTGCAGATGTTGATACAATGACATCACTACTTACTTCAATATATATACATAAAATAAGCAATGTGTAATGTATGACTAAATTATAATGAAACTTAAACATGATGCTGTTGATTTGTACAGGAGGAAATGTTTCCTATGCAGACCTCCTTAAATCACAATTGACTACTCGTCGACTAAAAAAGCATGAATAATCCTCAAAACATCTCTTTACAGTATAATGAATTGTTCTTTACTGCTCATGATTTCTACAAAAAAAACAAAACAAAGCCCAAAGAGCAAAAATATGGAGAATTCAAGCGTTTTAATGATACATAGCTCACCCATACTGTCATAAATAATATGTGTTATGACTTATGGAATGGTCTGTGGTCATGCTTAGAGGGGTTGCCAGTGATATGGTGGAAGTCTGGGGGCTGCATAAACAGTAATTTTTCAATTGCTTCACATGTGGATATATTCTAAAGCACAAACCTTCCCAAAAGGTGTAACATACCTACAGTAAACTGAGAATACAGCAGAGAAACGAAACAATGATATAACAAAAGTCAAAGCATTTTAATTATGTTCTGTCTTCACACCTTGCATACTGAGGTCTGCACTCACTAGCAAATATCCACACCTACAAATGTCCCAGAAGAAAACAAGAGTAAAATACAATTTTAAAAAATGACACAGTTACCCTAAAATTTATATGTGGTGAAATAATTGAGTTTAGTTTGAGGGATGAGTCTCACAGTGAAAAACCCATAGAGAGTAATAATACATCCCTACAGTTCCCTCAAGCTCTACACTAATTTAAGCTCATTCTATTCATATTTTCCCTCATGTTGCCACATAAATCTGTTTCATCATAGAAGTTTCATCATCCATGTTTTCATGGTTCTACAAAGTTTATACAGAACTGCATTTGTCTGCTGTCCTTGTCCACTGATTCAATTTGTATTTATCAAATTGAGTTAGTTTTACTGTTTTGGTGGAGTCTTACTGTTCTCATCAACCTCTTTCCTGTGACCAGCAGGTAGCCATTTTCAACAAAATGCCTAAAAAAATAAAAATCAATCCACGAACACAAAACTCCAAATGACAACTTCTGGTGCTCATGGCCAACTGTTTGCGAACAAGTTAATCAAGAAATCAACAGTACTGAATTTACATTGTTCTGCTTCCCTGAAATTAATTGAAAACATACATGAACAAATAAATAAATAAAAGCTCCTGTTTCAATAGCACAAGTGAACAAATAACTGTGTACAAATAAAAGGAAGCGGCACTGAAAAATGTTGTGTACTCAGGATGACATGAGTTGAGTGAAAAAACCATCCTCCATTGAATCTTCTTGGTTCTTTCTAATAGAAACAGCTCCACTCACCAGAGTAAATAACATAATATGCTGTAGTGGCTTTATACTAACAGCACCACTAGCTTTCAGAGACCATGGTTGAAATCCTTTGGGTTCTGTCTGGTAACAGTGTCACATTGACATCGACAGTCACTCTGCGATAACCCGTCCCTGTACTTTCTATCATAGATCCAATCAGTGCATCCCATTAATTTTTTTGGAACCTCAATTTCCTGGCCGTGTATGAGACATCTTTATGGGAACCAAATCGACTGTTCATTAGTGAAGGGAAGCTGTATCAAGAACAAACATCTTTAATTAACACATCCCCGCCACTTCCTGTCTTTGATCTCCCCATTTGATTTATGCATCTGCAAGAAAACGGTTGTGGGGGTGTGGAGGGGGTACACCGGGAGTTCAGAGGGGACAGAGACTCTCTATGAGAAGACAGGGGAAGTCTGGAGCCCTTGTTTGATTGGGAAGTCTTGCAGCATTAGGACCTTTCCTTCCCTGCGTGTCATGGGGCCAGCTCAATTACCAGTCAGCATGGCTATCTCTTTAATAGCCTGATAAGGCAATAATCCAAAATCCATACAGTTTTAATGACTTTCTGTCTAATTAAGGACTGTTTAAAAGACGGACACATCAGAGGCCTTTCCCTTTGTCCACAATCCTATTGTTTGAATTATCAGTGTGACCAGTTAAGGACTAGTAAATGGCTTTTAAAAGTATTAAAAAATATCCTAGACACGTATTGCTCCCGTATCATGGAGTAATCCATCTGAGATACGACTGTTCAATGTCAAAGGGGACGGAGCAAAGTAGAGCAGAGAAATCTTCTTTAAGTCAGTTCTCACACTGGATTTCCAATCAGTGATGTGGTATTTCAACTGGGCCACTTTCTCTTTAAGTGTTTTTGTCACAAAATCTGTAACAAATGCAAATTACATTGATAATTTGATATCAAAACTTGCAAATCTGTCATTTTGCTGTAAAATACAGCTAAAATCCACATAAATGCATGTCCCTGTACAGACTCCTGCAGACTGTCAGCATTTATTAGACTTTTACACCATCTAGTGTTGGGCTGTAACACAGTCTTCTCAGTCACAGTATGGATTCCAGCTTTGTCAAGTATTAATATTCTGAGGTATTTTGATCGTATATATCCTCCTGAGAGCCAGCAATGCATTTTTATCCTCTGCAGTGGACAAGAGTTACACAGTTTTATATCTAAAAATGAAAGAACAGTTGCTTCGTGCGGTTTCCAATCAAGGCAAATATTTCCTGTAAAAAAAAAAAGCTAAAAAAAAAAGCCAACCCTTTTACTTTTTTGGTCTCAGGAGGATATGTTTAGTTATTTGAGCGCTGTTCTCTTTTCATTGATTCCTGCTGCTTAGTCTTATAGTCTATTTTATGGTCTACTGTTGTCATGTTTTTGGAATTGTCTTTCACTGTGTTTATGGCTGTATTTCAAGCCCTTTAGTGTCTGGATAAAAATTTTGGTTTTTTTTCTATTATTGCTTTTTTTTTAATGTCTGCTTCTTGTGGGTGCTTTGTGACCTCAGTGTGAGAAGCAGAGGTTCTGACCTTTTTAAGGCAAATATAGCAATAGGTACGGGTAAGAGAAAGTCAGTTAATCATTTGAGACTGACTGAATTCAAGTCTTTTAATGGAAACTGGAGAATTGCTGAACTGTGCATCAAAACAATAAATTACTGATTCTGAAACTGACTATCAAACTAAATGTAAATACTAGGGATTTTAAGGTTGTTTTTTTTTAAAATCTGTTTTTTCAGTTGTGAAACCACATAAATCCCATTTATTGGCCAAGTTTATGCAAACATACAAGGAATGTAACTTCTGTTTATCGGTAGTTCTGAAGTGCTGTGGAATAAATAGAATATAGAAATAAATTAAAAATTATTCAAAATGGAATAAATAGTATTGTAATAGAATAATGAAAATGCAGGATGGATATACAGTAATTAATGAACAACTTAGAGTTTGATTATTAACTTTAAAAATTTATTGAGACCCCTTGTTTTTACTCTGTGTTTTGTTCTTTTATATTATTGTTATTGTTATTATTATTATTATTATTATTAATTATTGTTATTATTATTATTATTATTATTATTATTATTATTATTATTATTATACATTTTATTTAAAGGCGCCTTTCTTGGCACTCAAGGACACTGTGCAGTTAACAGGGAGGGGATAAAACAAGCAATAAAATATGAGTAAGAAGTAAAAGGCAGGTTATAAAATTTGACAATTGTGCTCACAGAGAGAAAGCGGTCCTCAACAGATGGGTTTTGAGTTTGGAATTGAGGAGTAGGAGTGAAGTGATGTTCCGGAGCTCTGGTGGCAAGGAGCTCCAGAGTTGGGGAGCAGAGCGGCTGAATGCTCTGCTTCTCATGGTGATGAGACAGGCAGAGGGAACGGTGAGGTGGATGGAGGAGGAAGATCTGAGGGTGTGAGAAGGAGTGGCAACGTGAAGGAGGTCAGACAGATATGGAGGGGTGAGGTTATGGATGGCCTTGAATGTTAATGGGAGCATTTTAAATTTAATAGAGAACTTTACCAGGAGCCAGTGAGCTGTTGCAGGATAGGAGTGATATGGTGAGGGGAGGGGGTCCTGGTGATGATGCAAGCAGCAGAGTTCAGAACTATTTGAAGTTTATGGAGGGATTTGTGAGTAAGACCAAAGAGTTTTATCTGTAATATTTTCAATCATAAACATTGCCACATACAATTAAAATGAGTCAAATTATGGAAGTGATTAGTTACCATAATCTAAGTTAAAATGCATTTGTAGAAATGCTTTTTCATGGCTGCATTATTTGACTCATAAATCAAATTATTAATAAATTATCCAATCTGCATTTTCATTTTCTTATTCAAGACCACTCACTGTTTTAGGTACTACTGCTACTGCTACTACTACTACTACTACTACTACTACTACTACTACTACTACTACTACTACTACTAATAATAATAATAAT
>JAQQZY010000023.1:7414464-7428095 GCA_030068375.1 Ostorhinchus rueppellii
CTATCCCAGCTACTTAAGGGCGAAGGCGGGGTACACCCTGGACAAGTCGCCAGTTCATCACAGGGCTGACATATAGATGAACGACCACTCTCACATTCACACCTATGGGCAATTTTAGATTAACCAATTAACCTATCAGTGCATGTCTTTGGATTGTGTGAGGAAGCCGAAGTACCTGAAGAGAACCCATGCAGACACGGGGAGAACATGTAAACTCCACACAGAAAAGTCCCACCAGTGACTGGTGCTGGAATCGAACCCAGGACCTTCTTTGTAGACATTTCAGGTTGATCATATTTGTTCAGGTTATCGATGTTTTATTATTAAAGGACATCAGAATGTAATGTTCTTTGGAATAAATCAAAGAGAAAAAATTGGTGCTGCCATTATTTATTTGCATAATATCATTTTATTTTTTTCAAAATAAACAAAGAAGAAAATTTGGAGTTATTATTTCTTGGCTATTATGCTGTTATTTTTGAGTTTGACTCTTGACTGTTTATATCTTCTGCATTTTGCAAATTCATCCCGTGGGCCAGATTGGAACCTTTAGCCGGCCAGTTTTGGCCCCCGGGCCGCATGTTTGACACCTGTGGTTTAGGACCAAAATATATTGGTGTCCTCCTGACCCAGTATGAACCTACCAGACCCCTCAGGTCATCTGGATCCGCTCTTTTGTCAGTTCCCAGAGTCAGAACTAGACACAGAGGAGCTGTGTTCAGCTTCTATGCTCCACATGTCTGGAACAAACTCCTAGAAAGCCTCAGATCAGCTGAAACACACTTTATTTAAATCCAGGTTAAAGACCCACCTGTTCTCAGCTGCATTTGAATTGTTTTTTTTTCAGAAGTTTAGATCTGCACCGTTTCTTTTAAGCTTAAAAATTTTATGTTTTTTAATTTTTTTATTTTTTAATGAACTTTAAAATCACATTTTATTGCTAATGATAAAATCTGACAACCTCGGAAATTCAAGTTGTTATTGATTCCTGATAAAATATGCCGGTGAGATACAGGGCTGTTGGTCCTGTTTTTTTAAAAAAAAATGATCCCATAATAAAGCTGTAAGCCAGTGTCTTTACCTGTTCACAGTGTGTATCAGATTCTTTGACTGCTCAAGTTACAAGTGGCTAATTGTATAAGAAAAGGCATTTAAAGCACTCAGCCTTCCTCTTAAACCATTCCTCCTATTTGTATACCCATGAGTGCGACAGTATGGTCTAATACTTGCACAACTAAATGAATATACATCCAGTTGTTACTGTATGTGCAGCTTCACACTGGCGTTGCTGTCCTCATTAGCGTCTCTTCACTCTGTTCTCTTTCTCTCACCCACAGAAGAATCTGCCTTACATGTTCAATGGAAACAGCATCTGGCAGCGCAGACAAAAATAGCACAAAACTCTGCCTACACTTCTAGTTACCATATGATCTGGACTACGTATGAGTGCATTTGCCAGCTGTTGAGAAATATGATCTTGGAGGAAAACACTCTTACAACTGCTTCTTGACTAGAAATGGACACCCATATCTGTAACAGTCTGTGCACACTGCTAAATAAATGCTGCTTGTGCAAACAGATTGTCGGTTATTCATTACCTTGGGTTAGTTTGTAAAATTTTTTTCAACTGCAAACTTTTGGCCCTGTTTGGTTTTCATCTGACTTATAAAAACTGCTGATTTCCTCTTGACAAACCTCAGCCTCCCCCGCTGTTTCAACACCACATATTCCCACTTTTAAAGGCTGCTGAATATGTAATTGTGAATTACTGACTGCATGGAGTACTGACTAACTAAATAAAAGCAAACACAAATCTCTGGGTGGCAGATAAATTAAATACACTATGCAGATGTCTTTGTGCACAAAAATATTTTACATAATTAATTACTACTGGGTGTTTCATGTTCATGCTAAGTTGACATTTGCATCAGAGTTATGACAATTTCTAAAATAATGTAGCAATCTATCTTTTATTACAAATTAAATATATATATACATAAAACTTAAGAACACAATAAATACAATACATCCCAAATTGTCCCATTATTCCATCTTCATTTTCTAGTAAATAAGTCACACTTTAATCTTTTCACCTGAATATATCACATAACCTGACACATTGCATGGGCTCAATTTTTCTCAAGAATAAAAGCACGTCGACCACAAAACACAAAATACAAGCAGGTTATGAAGCAGAAACAAAAGGCAGCCCTGAGTTGACATCTGTTGTAGCCTGTTTGCATGGCACTGCTCATACAAACCTGCTGTTTTCATTGCCTTGAAGTATTGCCTATTGTTTGTGCTGTATTTTCCTGTTTGATATTTTGTGTGTACATCTCTGTGTGAGAAACCAAACTGATGGGTTAAATTTAGCTTTGTGTTTTCTGCCTGTTTTCTCACACCATGTCCTCGATGGCGCCCAGCTTCGGGGGCTGCTGTGTTTCACTGTGCTGCCTGCAGACCTGCTGGTATTCTTTGAGCATCGCCACCACCTCGTCGTGTCCAAACTGCATGGCGTCGTCAACTGGGAGGTTTCCCCACCTGTACAGGAGAGTATTAAGAACACATCCCAGCATACGTGTGAATTTTAATAATACATTTAAAGGTAGAGGTTGTGGGTACTTTGCACTCGTCATGGTTCTTACAGGTTTGTACAAGTAATCCCATAAGGACCCACTGTGACATTTGTGTCACTTCCAAAATGAATGTTTCTCTATATTTAACCGTCTTTAAGTGCTTGATCACCATTTATTATAATTGCGTCTTCTGTATTGGGTTTTTCTGTCTGCGAAAATCTGATATTTTTCAACATTTAATTTACTAATCCTGTAGGTATTCATAAAAGCTCAGAGGAAGGAAGAATAATGTTTTGGTCTTTAAGGGTTAAAATTAAGACTTTTCAAAAATAACACACAGTTTTTTTTACACTTAGAGTATTTATGGCAAGTTTTTTTAAAAATGTATTTATTTTTTTCCTTAAATATACAAAATGTTTTGTGTATGTGCTCTGCCACTGGTTCTTTGTATTCATGGAATGTTTTGGTTCTTTCTTTTTGCTCAAAACAAACAAACAAACAAACAAAATTCTGTGAACATTTCTCATCTGGGGCTGCAAAAGTTAGCCATATTTGTTTCCTAATTTTAATATAAATTGTCAGGTTGGAATGAGGGCAAATGAAGAGACTAACATTACTTTCCTTACAGCTTGGACATTTAACAGACACATTTAAACACAATACAGCGAACATGTTTATGGCAATATAACTAAAGACCTACAATATCAAATTTAATACCTTTTAAAGGATGTTTTTAGGGTATTAAATGCAGATTTGTAAATTCAAGAGTTGTAAGTCTTTTTAAGAACCCTGATTGGTGCAGGACCAATGGATTAATTGGATTTATCAGCTTCTCATTTAACCACTGGATTAAATGTGTTCATACTATTGCCAATATAAAAAAAACAAAACAAAACATGCTTACTTTCTTATTTATATTTTGTACATTTTATTGTACTTTTCATTACAATAACTCCAGTAAATACTAAGGAAATGGAATTCAGTGCTTCCTTTAGTGCCTCCTTTATCATCGGATGCACTGGACCATCCTTTACACATGGAGAGGAAAGAGTGACATCCCACAATTCACAGTGACAGCAACATCAGATGTAATTATTCACCAAAAACCACCTATCAGCATGATTGAGAGGGAGGGCATTTTTAATCTGAGGCACAACTGTCTAAAGTGGTGATGTGTTTTAAAGTTTAAACAGGTGAATATGGACATGACTAATACAAAATGAAGTTGATAGTGTCATAAAACCTGTGCTAGGTTTGTATTAGTTATGCCTCATTTGTTTTATTAAGCACACACATACTGTAAGCACATGCGGACAAGACCCAGTCCAAATACTGTTCAGTCTGACACCTTCAGAAAGTGGTTGTGAGACTAGTTTTAACCTCCCAGGACCCAAATATCAGTTTTTTGTCCACATTTATCAACAAGAGTGTCACAGATTTGTCAAAAATAAATAAAGAAACGAATAAAAGCTGTCCACCACAAAGGACATCAATTGAAAAAAATGTATCTGGAAAAGGTATTGCGTCACTTAAGACAATTTTTTCATGCAAAAAAGCACAAACTTATACTGTCTTGGGTCAAAGGGAAAGACTGATATCGTATATCTTCCACTAGAATGCTTCAGTGCACTGCTGAAGGCTTGTGGACATAAGATCATTTACTGCCATACTGTACGAAAAAGTTCAGAAAAGGAAAGTGTTGATGAATTTGTAGGTATGCCACTTTGGGGGGTTGAGAGGGATTAGGGGTGTGGATGTTGTTATCTATAAGTGTTCCCTTTCAAATACATCATGTACATCTGTTGTAAACTGCACTTGTATAATATGTTTTCTCTCTCTGTGCATGAATAAAATATCTGAATCTGAAAAAGCAACTGGATCTCATGAAGAAAGAGAACTCCAACTTTAAGAACTGGATTCTGTAAACGGGTTAATCTTACCTGTCTTTTGCAAAAGGATCAACTTTGCAGGTTTCAGTCAGAAACTTCACCACCTCTACGTGACCTGAAAAGGAACCCCCCCCCCAGAAAAAACAGTTTATAGTTTTGCAACAATGACACTCAAATAAAGTAAGTTAAAGACAGTTTTGATATAAAAAATAATAACAAAACACACTTTTGAAACCATCAAAAACTAGAAAAGGATTCAAGATTTGTAATTTTCTCTTTAAGTATGAAAAAATTGTGATGGAAAATATTCTGAACCACAAAGCTGCTAAAAATATAAACCGCACATAAAGAAATGTGTTGCATCATGATTATTTTCCGCTGCCACCATCCAACTCAGAATCAGATTAAGGGCAGCAGTGCTCTGCCTTTATCATCTGGGAGAGAACAGTTACTGCTCCTGTTTTTATCTTGTAAACAAATGGCTTGCTGACAGGGCTTTTTTTTTTTTAAAAGATGTTGCTGTTGAATTCACCACAGTGGAGCATTAAATCTGTGTTACGAATAAACACAGACCAAAGGAGACAAATAACTAACCATATGTTGTTCTGTAAGGGTTTATGGGCTGATTTATTAGTGATTTTGTAGATTGTGAGCCACAAGTGAGACTCTTTAGTTACTCATATACTAACTTAGCACTAACTATAACTGTGAGCGGCATGATAAATCACTTTGACTACTCCTTTGGTCACTCAGATAAACGAAGACTTCACTAATCTTGGTGGCAATAACAGTAAACATAACACTAAAAGTTGAAGGACATTAAGAATTTGAAGGATTTATTTATTTATTCGCACTTTAAAAAAATAAATACAAAAAAACAAGTAAATATAGATGAACTATAACAGCGCAAGGGAGGTTGAAAGCTTAATATGCTTAGATAAAGGCCTCCCTGTCGCACCCTATAATGTAACAATTTCCTGAAAATGTAATAAAGTTTACACTTAACTTGATCAAAAATGTAATAAAACCCAATAATGTAATAACTTCACTAATAATGTGATGAAATATCCTGACTGATATTGTAATTTAAAAAAAAAATAAAAAATGAAACTAATCAAATAGAATCAGAATTTGAGCAAGAGTAAAAAAAAAATTATATATATATAACACCAGAAGTAAAAAAAAATAAAAACAGACACAATATTTACAAAATTAACTGTATTAACAGTATGCATATCTATGAATATTAGTAATGTTATCAGTGTGTACATCTATTAAAGTATCTACAAAGAAAAGTGCATTTGTGTTTGAATAAATATTGCATTGTTATTGTAAGATCAGAGGATTATTCCATGATTTCTGTCTCCAGCTGTGTTATCAGGTCCCTGGTCATAAAACATATGGAAACATATTTGAACAAATGCAAAAGAATAGAAGGAATAAGAAATTGCAAAAAACTAAAAAGTGAAATAAGAAAGTAAAATCTGAAATTTAACAAAAGTAAAATAAGAATAGAACTAAAAATAGACATAAAATGAAAATAGACATAAAATAGGAACAGACACAATATTTACAATATTTACAGTATATCTATGAAAGTCTATGAAAACAATAGTACATTTATGTTTGAATAAATATTGCACTGTTATTGTAAGAACAGAGGATTAATCCACAATTCCTGTGACCAGCTGTGTTAGTGTCAGGTCCCTGATCATGATAATATTTGGAAACATATTTGAAAAATGTGAAATGTCTAAAAGTGGAACTAGTTCAACATTATGCATTTACTCTTTAACTCTGAATGTTACCATACTAAGTTTTAAGTTAGCTTGAGGCGCTCCAGTGGAAAATAAAAAACAAGTGACAAGTGAAAAACATTTCTCAGCTTCTCCTTTTTTGTAGATTCAATCCAAAATGTCCATACTTATATTATGCAGTGCCCTTCTACCCACACAAATGATCACATCACCTCTGCAAAAATACTGAAGTACCAGATTCAATGACACTGTGAAGTAGAGAATCTACACAGCAGAGGTTTTAATAATAAAAACTGTGTTGTATTTTCTGAGTTCTGCAATATTGTGTTTCATATCTAATTGTGTGATTATGTAAGCTTTACCAATGGAGGTTTGTCTGTGAAACTGGTTAATAGTGTTCTTACTCATCAGTGCTGAACTAAAGATGTGGAACTCACCCTCAGCTGCAGCGACATGAAGCGCTGTCCGAGCATCATAGTCTTTCTGATCCATGTCCATTGAAGACAATGCAAATCTTGAAGATAACAAGAAAATCTACTAATCAGCAAATAACGTAATACTTAAAATTAATAATATATGAAATAACATTATGCATAATTAGTAAACACACATTTTCACTACAGTATCTTTGGATTGTTGTCACATTTTCTAAAATCAAATGGTCAGTACATTATAAAATTATAATAACACTGGATGACATATGTTGGAATGTGAATAATGTAACAATGTGAACAGTTATAAGACTATTTATTATAAAGGTTAATTTACCTTCTTAAGGCCGACACGTCTCCACTATAGGCAGCAAACATCAAGTTGAAAACAGCTTTGTTCTATGAAAAGAAAAAAAAACCCCATAAGAACAATACATATTAGTGACACAAACAGACCAATAGAACCTATATTAACCCTTTCATGCATGAATTATGAGAGTCTTCATCTAAATTTTTAATTCCCTGAATGTTTTTATTCCTCTTTAGGCATGAAAAAAACAATGCAATTGAAAATTTTCTTATGAACCTATTTTTCATGGAGTTGTAAAAATGTCCACTCACCTGGACACCACACTGTAAAAAGTAAAACACTGGATCAACTTAAAAAATTTTCTTCACTACTGCAGGTCACACATAAAAGAAATTAGTTGAGTGAACCAAATTAAATTATACTGAATGTAATTGAATGTAATTTAATTTGGTTCACACACCTAATTTTTTTTATGTGCGACCTATTGAAGAAAAATTTTAAGTTGATCCAATGTTTTACTTTTTACAGTGCATGCGTTTAATTTCTGAAGCAAAGAAACATGCATTTATTGATATACTGTGTGAAATATATGGCATAAAAACATTTTTAATCCTGTTAATCTGATGTTTTCTCACATTCTAACATACTCTAATGCTAGTCATTACTCATTTCATGGAGATAATATTAAAAAATAAACCTTTTGGTTTCAAAAAACCTGTTAATTACAGTTTAATAACAATAACAAGCAATTTATTTACACTTCAATATGTTACTGCAGATCAAGTTCATCAAGAA
Source organism: Ostorhinchus rueppellii (assembly GCA_030068375.1). Taxonomy (NCBI): domain Eukaryota; kingdom Metazoa; phylum Chordata; class Actinopteri; order Kurtiformes; family Apogonidae; genus Ostorhinchus; species Ostorhinchus rueppellii. The sequence continues at coordinate 7,422,223 of JAQQZY010000023.1, forward strand.
CAGCAAAGTTACAGTAATGGTATGAATGCATGAGTGTCCACTGTGTTAGCAGATATGGAACTAAAACAACAAAACCCATGAATATACAAGAGAACAGCCATAGGACAGCTGTCCAATGTAGTGACCAGTATGCATGAAAGGGTTAAATACACTGTGTATTTGAAAACAAACTATTAAAGAAACAAACCCTGTCATCTCCAGACTTTCTACGTGGATCCTGTTTCTTCACAAAGTGCCTCAGATTATCATAATTGTGGAAATTGAAGAATGACACCAGCTCCTGAGAACGATAAGAGAGAGTGGGATACACTTAAAGACTAATGCAAACCGATAAAAAACATCACTTTTCTGTCACATCAAGATCATAATTATAGATTGAAGAATCCCCACAGCTTGACAATATTCAAAACAATCACACACCAGGGTGTATGAAGTGTCTTTTTGCAAAAACAGCTCTGATGCAGAGTAAATGTGGCTCTTGCCTGACAGAAGTGTATTCCCTTGACACTGTTTCCAACCCTGTCCAGTGGAGGAGCCCAACACAGAACTCCCATGACGCTAGGGATCACCAAAAGAATGGCACCAGACACCCCAGATTTGGCAGGCAAGCCCACCTGGGAGATGAGGGCAAAAAGGCTGGATGTGAGGTATTTTTCAGGCAAAAACAAGGGTTGTATTCCAAATGGCACACACTCGTAGACTGATCCTGACCACAACATGGAAAACAAAATGTAAGAAACCTCAAAATTTCCAGAATACAAAGTGACTGGAGTTAAAGGTACATTAACACCACCTACAAGACCAAAGATCTGAATATGCAGTATTTGTTTTAATAATGTGTTGATGAGTTAGTAGGAAAAACTGTTCTGATACAATTTTGTATTTAACATCAGTTTTCAGAATAGAAACTATCACACGTAATTTTACTTAAATGACATATTGACAAATACCGAAATGCACGGTCAATATAAGGCCAACTCTATACCACAGAAGGAAGAAATATTAACAGCATATGAAGGACATATACAAGATAAATAAATAAATAAAAAAATACATATATATATCTATATGTGTGTGTGTGTGTGTGTGTGTACTGTATGTGTTTAGGAAGTAAGATTGTAAACAAGATGCCTCAGTGATGAGTATTGAACTGAAAGGTGAGTGCGACTGTGAGACTGAGGGTGATGATTATTTAGTCACTTGGGGTGGTGGAGAGATACATTTCACAGGTTGTGGGTCAGTATTATTATTATTATTATTATTATTATTATTATTATTATTATTATTATTATTATTATTGGCAATAATAATCATCATCATCATCATCATCATCCTCATGTCTATGAATCAAATTATTTCATTTTCATGTAAGTTCAGTAAACAGCTGCCAGGTCATTATCCCCACATAAATTACCCAAATGGTCATGTGACCAGTAGGATGCTATTATATAATTTACATAAATATACCAACTCCGTGGTAAACGACAGTAAGTAGAATGTACAGTAAACTGTGTGTAGCATCCAGTATGTAATTCCAAACACAGCCACAGTCATTTAAGAAGTGTAAATTTAAGTACAGGTGACATGTTTTTTTTTATCAGTCAGAGGTTTGAAGTGTCATAGTGTTCTTATCGTGTTACTCACATGAAAAGCCATCTGGCCTGAGAAGTCGTACATGCCACACGAATGCATGAGACTCAAGGTATTTCTCACTGCCTCGGCACTCAGGACACGCTCGCCTGTGATTGGACAGATCCCTCCGTTGGCCAGAGTGGCAGCCATGATGCTTCCAGACTCACAGTTCACCTCAATAGAGCAAAGCTGAGAGAGCAGAGGTTTGTGGTTGGAACTACAGTGTCGGTGCTTGTTGTGATCAGTCTTAAACTTAAATGGTGGATTACAACGAACCCTTTAATGTGTCATCTACCAAAAACCCAACTGTTTTATTAATGCTGATAACATTTGTATACCATGAAGTGTGGTTGGTGAGTTTTGTAAATATTAAGTAGCGTACTTGCTATATGTTTTAGATATTCCTGATACACCAAAAATTGAATGACAGGATGTTGAACATATGGTCCGCGGGCCAAAACTGGTCCGCCAAAGGGTCCAGTCCAGTCCATGGGATGAATTTGTAAAATCTAAAAAAATCACACTGAAGATAATAACAAGCAAGGAAGTTAAAATCATTTTAGTTCAGGGTCACATACAGTCCAGTTTGATATAAAGTGGGTCATACCAGTAAAATACTAGCATAATAACCTATAAATAATCACAACTCCAAATGTTTCTCCTTTTTTTAGTGTAAAACAAAGTACAATTACATGAAATATTTACATTTACAAACTATTCTTTCATAAAAAGGAGTAACATGAACAACCATGTATGCCCTGAAATATCTTTATTATTAACAATATTTACCTCTGCCAGAGAGATTATGTTTTTGCCTGTGTTTATCTGTTTGTGTTCAAAATAACTTGAAAAATTCTGAACGGATTTGGATGAAATTTTCAGGAATTATTAGAAATGGGACAAGGAACAAGTTATTACATTTTGGTGGTGATCCGGATCACCGTCTGGATTCAGGAATTTTTTTAATGTTTCTTCATCATTGAGAGATAGGGCATGAGGTCACCTGGACATTCAATGACATCTAGCGGAGGAAAGTACAAACACCATCTTGGCAGAGGTCTGCGCTCTCTGACTGCTTTTCTAGTTTAACAATATTTTGCTTCTTACTAAATGTTTTGTGTGTTTGTAGATCCACTGTGATCTCTAAGCTGTAATATACATGTGTAAATGATAAACTGAGGCACAATATACATAATAAAATTACACTTTTTCTTAAGAAATTTCAGGTTGTTTGTGGATATTAAATATTGTTTACATTTTTAAGTGGTACTTAGATGTAAACATTTTCACAATGCAATTTAACTTTTTTCACTGTTATTATATGACTGGTCTGGCCCACTTGAGATCGCATTGGGTTGAATGTGGTCCCTGAACCCTCGGCTATAAAGTACATTTTTCACTCAGACAAAATCTTTTTCTTTTTCTACGTGATTTCAAAGTGCACACAGCAGCATTCTCAGGTATGAAAAAAGCTCAAATGATTCAGTTATTATTAAAGAAAATGGCTTCAACAGCATTTGTAAAAAAAAAAAATTGACCCAAGCTTTTAAAAACATATACAAGAATATGTTGTTTGCTGTAATTTTCATGGTAGATAAATGAGTACTGAATCAACAGACTAACCAACAGCTTTTCTGATCCGTCATGAAAACAGTGTTTTACCTGGAAATAGAAATCTAGGGCATCGATCATGTCGACTCCAGGAGGAAAACACTGGTGACAGAAAAAAGATCAGTGCTTGACAGAGAATGAGAAGAGACTCTTCCAGGAGCTACTGGTCTCAGACAGACAGAAACATGCAAACATTTATACATTTCATTCTACCGAGGAAAACTGTGTAAGTGTTATGATTATTAAAAAAAAAAAAAAAAACTTTTCAAATCTTGAATGACGTGAAAACATCACATATATTCATTTCATTTTCATTTCATTTATGCATTTGGCAGACGCTTTTATCCAAAGCGACTCACAGTTATTACAGGGTATTGGTTACAAATATTCAAAACAGCAGACATATACAACATAAGCGTTTTCTCATAGATATGCAGCAAAAAAGTGTTCAGGATTTACACTGTGAATATTTCAGCACTAAAGCAAAATGTTCTGTCGCTGACCTTCTTCTCTTTCATGTAGTATCCAATGGCAAAATTTCTGTCGCCTGTTTCTTTTTCTGACTGGAACCTGAGACAGAGACAGAAGAGGTCAATACCAAAACATAAATAATGCAGTGGGGGCAGTGGACAGACTACTGACCTCATGCAGGAACCCTTCTGACTCAAATAGGCCAAAACAGACTGTATTGTGCTCAAAGATTAAAATACCTCAGATGTATTTCCAAGTGCACTCACGTGGCATTGCTGAATCCCACGTATTCTTGGCCTGCCATCTTTTTCACAAAATCCATTACCTTAAAAAGACAAAACACAGGTATGATAAAGCAGCACTGTTGCAGTAAACAGCTTTACATTCACAGCTCAAACATTATACTCACATAGTCGAACTTCTCTGCCTTATTCGTACAAGGCTGTAACAAAGACAGAGCTATTAGTGTGCATACAAATAGGGTGATTGTAATTACTGCATTCAAACAATTCCCAAATAAACAGAGACTGAATTCTGTATTTGTAATTACACAGTTTGAAACAATACGTGACTGTCTCAGCGACTGCATAATTTCATATCTCATTATCTGCTTGTACGGCGAGAAGAAAGAGATCATAAGGCACAAGTCGAGATTAAGGAGTGTTTTACTGAAAAGAATCACATGGAACTGTAAAAACCTATTATTCTACTGATCCGTGGTGATTAATCAGAATCAGTGATTGAAATGTTAAATAATATTCACAACAGAAAAAAGCATATATTAAGGAGTGAATTTATAATAATAATTTGGTACTAAATGTTACAGATATCAACAAGATCATTTCAATCATTCATAACATGTAAAGTCATATGTACTTTTATCACGTCAGTTTCTAAAATTAAAATGCCAATACATTTGCTTCTGTGACTTGCGTGTGCTCATGTACAATGTACCTGAGATGTTCTGTTTTCAGTCGTTAATCTAATGATCTACTGTACGTGATGACTCAGCTGTCAATAAACACATAAACACAATGTACATGGACGTCTGTTTACCTTGATAAGCGAGCTGATCACTATGGCTCCGGCATTCACCATAGGGTTATGGGGCTTATCTGGAACAAAGCACAACACGATAAGATACAACATTAATGAAGCCGTTTGTACTTTAGAATAACTGAACGAGCGCTCAGATAATCTGTCAGTTGTTTCATAGTGTGATCTAATGACATATGGCCATAGGTTTAAAAAAAAGAAAAAGGAAACAAACGAAACACTGGTATTAAAAAAAAATAAAGTTTTATCTGTTACTACAATATAGTCTTAACATATGGGGGCAAATGTTCACTAACACGTTAAAAAACAATGAAAAAACAATGAAAAGTTGCCCCAGTCAAAAAAGGGTTAATCTCATACTGATGTATCAACGTGATTATTGTAATAATGATGATTTATTTATTTGGTCTAACCCATAAAGACCCACACAGCCACCAGCGACTGATGTAAACAGTTTAATACCTGTTGATCCACTAATCCTATCAATACACTGGTGTAAAATGCAGTTTGTCATCTTTTCACGGTCATCAGATATGATCCATTTAGATGTTCAGAGGCGCCGTAGTGAACGTGAATACAACCATCACCTTCGATAACATTAATTCACCAGTAAAACCCACAGAGTTGGATCAATGATAGTGTCTGGACACACTGGGTTTATGCCCACTTCATGATATATTTTACTGAAAAAGTCATGTTTTCTTCATTTTTCTATGACAATCAACTTCAGTGTGAGCTTTTATGAACTGGTACATGGTCAGTGAATTAAACATGACAAAATACCAGATTTTCATTGAAAAAAAATGTAAAATACAATGGGTAATATTAAAATAAATGGTGATAATAAGTTATGAAAGATTAAATAGAGTTCATTTGGGTACTGACACAAAAGTAACACTGCGTGTTTATGGGTAAAATTGCTTTTAAAAAATTGCAGAGAAGACAGTGAATGATGAATCTGTGGTATTTTTTGCATTTGAATTTTAAAAGGTTATTTTAAAAAATTAATATGGAAAAATAGTTTTCAGGCGACACGGTGGTGCAGTGGTTAGCACACGTGCCTCACAGCAAGAAGGACCCGGGTTCGATTCCCGGGCGATCCT
>JAQQZY010000023.1:7448132-7462067 GCA_030068375.1 Ostorhinchus rueppellii
AACCCCCCCCCCCCCCCCCCCCCCACGGATTCTCAAGATAGCTGTATAGATAACTTGTCTTTCAGTTTAAATAAACTCTGTATAAATCCTCAACCTGTTCCTCCTGTTTGCTCTCTGCATCTGGGTGCTAGCTCTAAGTTAGGACTTAACGTATTCTTCCTTGTCTGGTCTCATCAGTGAGCTTGGATTACTGAAATTCTCTCAATAGTACGAGGGTTTGTAGCCCTTCAGTGTGTGTCATTGTTTCCTGTATGAATTACAAGAGGTGTTCACTCTAAGCTGCATTTACAAATCTGATTTGCCTCACAGGAATGTAAAGATTAAGACTTGAACCAGCTCACCATTATAATCAAAAATACCATCTGTGTTTCTGTAAGAGAAGGAAAGCCTAACTGGGGGAAATATCGCTCTGTAATAAAATCTGATATGTTTTTAGGATGAATTACCTGAGGCAGTCAGAGAAAGACTCCACTGCAAACTTAGATATGCAGTATCCACCACCGTTTGCGGCCACCCTTCCCAGCACCGATGCCACGTTTACGATGCGGCCTCTGGCTTTTTTGATCAGAGGCAAGAAAGTCATAGTCATGGCGATCACTCCATTCATATTGACTTTCAGTGTGCTGTGGAAATCTTCAACCCTCATCCACTCTGAAGGACCCATCGGTAAAGAGCGTCCAGCATTGTTCACAATCCCCCAAAGTCCTACAGAAAGACAGACAAAGAAATAACAATAATGGGTTAGATTTATAAAGCACCTTTCTAATTACACCAGGGGTCTCAAACATATGGCCTGGGGGCCAAATGTGGCCCAACAAAGGTTCCAATGTGGCCTGTGGGATGAATGTGCAAAGTGCAAAAAATTCTAAACTCAAGGCTGTGGAACTTATTTTAGTTCAGGTTCCACATACAGACAAATATGATCTACAGTCAAATAATAGTATAACCCTAGAAAAAAAAATAATGCCTCCATATTTTCTTCTCAGTTTGATGTGGGGAAAAAAAATCATTACACTATGTCTATAAATAATGACAACTTCAAATGTTTGTCTTTGTTTTAGTGCAAAATATGACATTAAATTATGAAAATGTTTATATTTATAAACTATCCTGTAACAATAAAATGTGAATAACCTGAACAAATATGAACCTGATATATCTAAAGAGAATTTTGCACAATTTTAACCATTTTCTGCTGTTACTCAGTGTTTAGTGTCTTTGTAGATCTGATCCATAATGCACATTATGAATGAGAATTGGTATAATGTTAAAATTGCACTCATTTTTCTTAGGCATATCAGTTTTTTCAGGTTATTCACATTTCCTTTGTTTGGATAGTTTATAAAAAAAAAAAAAGCAATTTCATGATTTAATCAGGTTTTTTTCTGCACTAAAACAATTATTTTACTGGTCCGGCCCACTTGAGAGCAAACTGGGCTGAATGTGGCCCCTAAAAGAAAATGAGTTTGAGATCCCTGATTTACAGATACTATTATTGCGTACTTTGGATCCATTATTCATTCATTCACTCACAGATTCCCACTAAAAGAGGAGACTAGACATGGGAAAGATGTGCTATGTGAAGTTTGGAAAAAAAAAAAAAAAACCCAACAACCTTTAACAGGCATCATGACCACCTGGTTGACCTTTTCTGTGTTTAAAAATATGCTTGACTGGTCTTTATTTTAATCATATTGATAACATCTACGTGTTGTAAAAAAAAAAGATGTTAGAAAGTTGTGAAAAAATGTTTAAAGTTGGGCATTTTTGAGCATTAACTTTATATTAGTATGAAATTTAAAGCAAAAAATCCTATTGAACTTCATATTATAAATCATCTAATAATTCTGTTAGAAAAAAATATTAAATCAATATGACATTAAATTGTATATCTATGGTAGTTGGCTCTTGATTTAGCATGAAAATGTATATGATCATAATTCATCAATTTCTTTTCCAGAATGGATTTTGTGATATTTACTTCCAGATTAGATCAATGACCCCATTTACTCTTTACTCTCTTAATATGATGTGATCTAGCAGTACCTATTATTTCTGTTTTAGCCTCTGAAAATGAACAGGATCTGCCATGAAAAGCTACAACTCCAGCTCAAAGCAACGTAAATTTAATTCAGAAGCTTTTTTCTCTATCCACGGTTTGTAAATTAAATAGCCATGTTGTATTAAATACTGTGTTGTGAACAGAGGTGGAAAGTACAGTAACGAAGTAGAAGTACTTCGTTACTGTACTTAAGTTGATTTTTTTAGGTATCTGTACTTTACTTGGGTATTAATTTTTGTGGCAACTTTTTTACTTTTACTCCCTACATTTTTGCATAAATATCTGTACTTTATACTAGTTACAGAACAGGCTTGTTACTTTTTCAAACTAAAAGCATGTGACAGTAGGTCAAATACTTCACTTCAGAGGGAATCCGTGTGGTGGAGAGCAGGAGTACAGGCTGTGAACATACCTGCAAAGCTGAGAACCCCTGATTAAACCCATTGTCTACTCGGTAACTCACTTTTAAGGGCTTTATTTTTGGCTTAAACACACACCATCAAGAAATCTGGCAAATGTGCTGCTCAATGACATCTTTAACCAGATATAAAAAGAGGTAAAATTCACTTAAAATAAAACAACTACGGTGAAACTAGATGATCATCCTCATTAAATGTCCTTAAAAGGATTTTCATCCATAAGTCTTTAAATCTTTTTTCTCTTCCTTGCTGCTACCCACCTGCATTTTGTTTAATTTCACCTGTGCTCGTACCCATGAAAATTCTAATATGATTATATGATTCTCTATATGATTTTGGTTAAATTAATATTGTATCATTAATGGCAAAAAATGCAGTTTTACTTTTTACATTATTACAATTGAGAAGTTATACTTTTTAACTTTCACTTAAGTAAAAGAGTTGAATCAGTATTTTTACTTTTATGAGGGTATTTTTTCACCCGAGTAACTTCTACTTAAGTACAGAATAGGAGTACTTTTGCCACCTCTGGTTATGAATAAATATGAGGAACTACAGTATAAAAGTATAGAAGATCTAAAGGCTGATATGGTCTGAATACTGAAACATATCCAGGCTTTGAAAAGTAAAAATCAAACAAATAAAAGACTCTATTGATTGTACTTGTTAGTTTGTACCTTGAGTTAACCTAAAAGGATAAATCAACCGGCTGGCTGATCTGCGGATGTGCTTCCTTAATGAGTCACATGAACACAACTGAAAAGCTGTTAAAAATGGAACCAGGAACACAATAAATGACTTTAAACACATGTCATGTCCTTTAACTGATTAAATATACTCGACTAATTCCACTCATCTCTCACCATTCTCTCCAACCTCCTTCTTGGTCCACTCCATAGCTTTCTGAATACTGTCCTGGTTTGACACATCCAGGAGGACTGTCTTCAGATAAGGCCCTGCAGCCCTCTTCAGATCATCAGCACCCTTTTCTGTTAGACACCCGGCCAAAACACGGAAACCTTTACGGTCCAGCTTCCTACACAGCAGGTTTCCAAACCCCGTGTCACAGCCGGTCACAAATACATATTTGTCGGTGAGATTCTCAATTTCCAGGCTGTCTCTGTACAGCCACACGAGGACCCACAGCACCACAAAGGTAGCAGCGATGTACAACCAGGCATTTTCCCTGAGACACAGGAAAGTTTAGGACAGGAGGAAACAAACTCAGATTATTCTGTTATCTTTGAGAGAAGATGATTCAAAGGTTAGTCCACAACTGTGAGATTATTGGCTGAAATACAATGTAACACAGGTCGTACTCACCCTAAAAGGTCATAGACAATCTGTGTATCCATGGTGCTTGCAGGACTTGAGGTGAGCTTTGGTCAGCCAGAGGACCTGCTAAAAAACAAACAAACAAAAAAAACAAAACATGCTGAGCAAATGTTACTGACATGGCATGCTGCCAAATCGGATTTTCTGTGCTGGAATGAAAAGTAGAAAAATGGTGAATAATTTCAGGAATCCCTATAAGTAAATCCCTTCTTGATTTCTCAATATTGTGGGATTTTATTGAATCAATATGCTGTTTTTATTTAACCTCTCTAATAAGTACGCAGAGGCACAATGAATTTGTTCTCTGTGGGGGCCTCTGTGGAAAAAAAAGGTGCTTGTAATAAATAACTGCTTTTGCCACATGAGAAATCTTTGGGTAATACTCTTACAGAAGAAAGAGCAATTGTGAGTGAGGGGAGGCATAAAGGGGGGGAGGAGAGGGATGGGAGCATTGTTTTGAAGAATAAATTTAATGCCTGTGACAAAGCTGCTTAACCTGCTCGGTGCTCCACGCCAATTATTTTTCAGACTCATTGGCATAGAAATAGAAAAAAAAAGACCAATAAAACTTCATTGGAGTTACGTTCAATAACAAAACTGACTCACACTGTTGCTGTTCACATCAATTCATATTAGCTTTTTAAATCATATTTCAGGATGGGAAAATGTATTTTTACGTCATACACAAATATGAAGAAATTGTTGAAAAATGTTTTGATCACCTGAACCTGAGCAGATACATAATCTTAGTTACTATAAACTGTATGATATATATATATATATTTATTTATTTTATTTTTCTTATTTGATTTGATTTATTTACTTAACAGCGATGTTGCACATTGATTCACATTGCTGTAAATGCACCAGAGTAAACCAAACAGCTATTTTTCATTTGTAGCCCTTGGACAGATGTTGAATTATCACCTATTTAACTAATTTAACTAATTATATGCTTGATTTAAGAAGAAAATATGAGTTAAGAAGCTATGCAAAATGAGTGATAAATGCAGTTTAAAAAGTTCTTTAAAACAAATCAACCCAATGCATGGATGAAATATTTATTTATTTATTTATTTATTTGTTAGGATCCCCATTAGCCATCACTCCATTATAGGAGTAATGGCTGTTCTTCCTGGGGTATATAAAACATACAATAACAGTCTAGAATCCTGCATGGTAGTTACAAAAAAAAAAAAAAAACTACAATATTGAATTCAATAATTTGATTGCAATTGAAAAATTGTTAAAATAGATACTGTCTGTGGTAGAAAAGTGTATAGTCTTACCTTTTCCTGTTTTTTTTTTTTTCTTTTTTAGATGTGATCAGACTCCACAGGTTCCTCTCTGTGCTTTTTCCCTTTCTGGTTCCTCTTCTGTCTTAAACTCAAAGAGACTGGTCAGAGAGAGACTTTATCCCTGCGGTTTATCCCTTAAGACAAGTCGGTGATTAATAATCCCTACTCTAGTACCGTTTGGTTTGTGCATGTGTGTGAGTAAAAAAAAAAAAGAGTGATGGGAATGTCAGAACTTAGAGAGAAGTTGTGTGAAGTACAAGCACAGGGATGTCACTGAGTTTTTATAGTATAAATTCAGAAAAAAAACTTCTGATTACAGATTACAAACTTCATTTTCATTGTTTTTCTCCGTCAAATATGACATATTTTCAGTATTATGTCTGTGCATTACTTATAATAATCCCAAGCCTTAAATACTTATGTACCCTTAAAACGTTTGTATAATCCCGTTGCTGCCTTGTGTTTACAGACCTGTTATATCAGTTACCACTCAAACAATATATGCATTTTACTCTGCTTGTCTTTATTTTCTAATTATGTGTAACCTCATACTGCAGACATGTACACAAAAATAAATGAATGACAGTGAATGTGTCTTATGTATTAATTGGTGTACTTCATACAGAAATAACAGCTTGAAAAAACTAATCAACTGAACCATAATGATCTTCCATGTCCTTATAATGCGGCAGAGAATTGAGATGTAATTAGTTACCAAACACATGCAATTACATGAGTGGGCTCTACATCCACGTGTGGTGTGACATAAGTTTTCCTCGTGTCACACATTCCTTTGTCCAGTCACTCACTAGGGAAATATTTATCCTCTTAAACAAATCGAGTTAGTGTGGCTCCAAGGTATTGCTACATTTGCCTTTACTGTATTTTTAAGGCTATAAATATCCAATCTTACTACTTTGTTGTTCTTTGGCCTTTAAATGAAGCCATAGCCTAACTATCACTCAGTTATAAATAAAATTCAACAGGCCTCTGTAAGAGTCTGGCATTTTATCTTTCCCTTTGTTTGCACACTACTGACATCTACTGCACACATAAGGTATAATCACACAAAGAAACGGATTTTCAAGCTGAGGCACTTGCTAGTTATGACATATCTGATGTATTAGTGATTACATTTATGCTACATTCAACACTTTAACTTAATTTCCAGTTTACTCTTTTTGAGTATCACATTTATACATCTAAGTATATATTTCAGACCATATTTAATGTCTGGGTATGAAGTAAATACGGTTTTAAGGTACACGTATGTTGCATTTGGACAATTTGGATGCTAAATATACTAATATCCAGAAGAGTAGCTAAAATAGACTCACTTGTTCATCCAGTTCCGAAGACTGTATTAAAACCCCAAGGTAGGTAACAAAACAAATTTACATTTCAAAAGGTTTTCAGTTGGAGACAATACAAACTTTTCACTATATGACACTTGTGCCAATACATTACATCTAGTGTGGTATGTAAAAAGTTGTGTTTTAGAAATGGCTGCTCTACCCAGTGCTGAAGCCAAAATACATTTTTGTTCATTCCTATTTTTGGTTTTAATCATAATAATTGCCTGATGGGTGTGGCTGTGATGACCACCATACCTGTAATTCGTCAGGGTCACAAGGTTACATATACCTGCCATGTGATGGGGTAGGGTGTGTGTGTGAACAGCCCAAACAATTTTCTGACCGTGAGGGTGGGCGTGAGCAAGAGAGAGAGAGAGAGCGCGCACCAATTAAGTAAAATTATTTACTTGTAAATTTAAGTTAGATATTTTCAGTGCTTTTTATGTTGACCATTTTATTTATTGTATACAGCGTATGGTTTATGACGATTGTGGCCGATTAAGAACTGATAAACTGGGCTTTTGTCAATAAATGGATTGACATATCCAAACAAAGGAAAACCACCTGGACGTTCATTCATTCACACGTCAGAAATACAACAGGTTGAACTTTTACACACCACAGTAGCAGCTACAGGTAAAGCCGCTCCACCCAGTTAATATCAATTTTTAAGGTATCAATATTTTAACATATAAAAAGGCACAAATTTGCTCTTATAGGAATTTACAGATGAGGCCTACATTGAACTGGGTTGTAATGGAGTGTCAGTTGCTCTATTCCATACAAAATAACACCAAACACAAGTTGAACGCACAGCGTTTTATTCAAGCTGCAATGTTAAAAGAGTGCAATGCTACTATACAGGTTTGTAATGTATATTTAAATAATGGTCTATCTTCAGCCCCTTCAGAAAAAGAGGGGGAGTTCATATACAAATTACCAGGTGAACAACAACTAAAGTTTTTATTGGCTGTAACACATGGTTTAACACAGAGGTAAATATTTTGGCTCAACTGACTGCCTGCTCCACACGCCATGAAAAAATCCTTTGTTCTATGGATTTATATTGTGCAACTGTGACATATCTATAGAAATCCATCTATTTTGGCATACAATTTTTTCCTTTGTCCATACTATCAAACTTAGAAATGAGCAAAATTTAGTTCTGCACTTTCCCATTCAAGCATTAGGGCCTTACCTTACCTTACTACATTAAATTTATTTCAATCTTGTATCGCATGAACAATTTGTCAACATATTTACAAAGCATTACAGCTAATATCGTACCTTTCAATAAGTATGTTGACTGTATCGAAGTGAAAATAATAACATTAAAAAACACAGGCGATACTATCAAAAAGGAGGCCGGAGGCAACTGGTCAGCACCGACTCAAAACCAACTTAAGTTGAACGTTTGCTGCTCACACTCAGACTATTTCCATGAACCCACAAGCCTGACATCATATCTTATAACAAATCCAGTAATAGTCATGTTATTTTTGTACTTCTAATATTTCTCATCACAAAAAAACAAAACTGTAAAGGTGTGATATCAGAGTGCAATTAGTGAGGAAGTACAACAGAGTTCCAAAATTCTCTGAGCAGAGATCATCAGCAGGAGACCACTTCCCCAAACAAGTAATGCCATTATCAGCAGCTCATATTTTTGAGGAAGCAGACAGGTGATCCTGTAGCTGCCAATGGGGCCACATTTCTGCTTTGTTCTGTTTTATTCCAGTGTATTTTGTTTAAGCTGTAAACCATCGATATGTCTCCTTGTGATGTTTATGTGGAAGCAGACTGAAGCTGACCCTTGTGCACATACTCCAGAGCTGTTGCAATGGTCCTCATGTCCATTTCAATACTGCGAGCCCAGTTCTCCACATCTCCAATTTCCTGTTGAAATGACACCATCAACAACCAAAGTTATTACCCACAGCAATGCGAGCTGCGACTGCTCTACAATGATTTAAACAGACACATAAAATATTAATTCCAAACTCTCTGACATGCTTTAAAAATTTCCAGGAGCCTTTTTTTTTTTTTAGCGGGACTGTAGTATATATGGTGTAAGCTGGATGAATTCAGGAGAAGAAAACTCAAACAGATGGACTGCGTTTGATTTGCTCTTATCTGTGGATCTATAACAGGGACCTTGAGTGAAACTAATCTGCTTTCAGTAAACCTCATCAAGTAACAGCCAATTTTGACCTACATTCATCACTGTGGCTACTTGCGAATAAAAAAAAAAAAAGCTTAATGGAGACACTTACAAATGTAACCTGACATCTGAACTGAGAAATGCTAAACTCTAATGTTGGTTTAGTACATGTGGAGATGAACAGCACACAGTAACTGTGGGACCTCTTTGGATGAGCTTACCTTTAGGGCCTGATTGAAGCCCTCTACCATACTGATCCACTGGGCTGTCTGTTTAGAGAACTGACTCGCCTGCACTTGTAGTGTCTTCACCTCATGGTCAAGCTTACGCTGATTAACATAAGCCTGGGCAACACTACAAATAAAACAGGAAAAACCAGAGTATGACATGTTGATGTACATTGAAAAAGAATTGGTTCATATATTGTGGGATATGAGAGTGAATGATCAATTGTTTAACTACTTCATGTTGCCATTTATAATGTAAGCATGTTGCAATATAAAGTCTATAGTAACTCTTTCCAAGTCATGGGAATACTTTAGTCATAATCCTTTCTTTATTAAGGATCAGCACAAACAATAGCCATTGCATCTCAGTGTTGTTCTTTAAGCTGATTGTTGAATTTCAACACAACCTTAAACACACAGTTACCAAATTTAATATAATATTTGTGGTTGCATAACACAGAGCAATTTTTCCCCAATAGGAATAGGCTCCTCTGTATTATTGGCTTAGAGTTTAATGCAGTATTCTTATTTTTCAGGACTGCGCAAACATGCATTTATGATAAACATAAAAACAAACCAGTTTCAAAGTAGAGCTTTGGCTTTTTCTTCAGATCAGACTATAAAAAAAAACTGCTGCACAAGAACACACTGATCTGGAACATCTAGTAATTATAGGATAAAGTAAGCAATAAACAGTGAAAAAAAATAAAACAAGCATTGAAGAACATGCATATATTATTTAGACACTTGAAGTTGATTTGAATATTTTATACCACTTTATACTCTTATTCAATTACATCTCAGAGGTAAATTTTATTATTTTGACTCCACTACACATCTAAATGCTTTAGCCACTAGTTTCACTTTACAGTTCGTCATACCCAACCCATCCAGTGAAAATGACTGTTCAAGGTTTATGACCTTTATTATTTTATTTGTTGTTGATAATAAAATCCTTAATCTTAAGATTAAGGCCTCTTCAAGAAAATTCTCCACCTTAAGAATTTTTTGTAGAAATAAAATCTGTGTTTGTTTTAACTACTTAGAGATATGGTACAGTCCAAAAACTCTTGGACCAACAGGTTGGGTATCTTAGCAAAGTTATGATGACTAAGCATATGCACCAGGACACAGGGGAAATACACCATTAAAAACTAAAGCTTTAGGAGAACACCCCCCTCCCCCACCCACCCCAAACTTGTACAGACCAAAGTGTCCTTTATTTAGCGTGACGTCCATTTGCACTCAACATGTCTAACTCTTTTGATCAGGCAATATATGGTATTCTGCATTAATTTTCTGGTGTCTTCATCAGGTTTTATTCAATACATGTCAAATGCATCTTCTAGTCTGAGCTACTTTCTATTATGGGAAAGTTGATACCCTTAAAACTGACTTTAGCCTGTAAAAACCATTAAGTTTAGTGTTTTTGGGTGTTTCAATACTTCCTGTGTTTAATAAATATACATAATCATTATAATCGATCATTCATTTATCAGACAGGGGTAGTTGTTTGTTTACCTGCTTGACTAGTTTCTACTAGAAAACTAAAACTACCCCTGTCTGATAAATGAATGATCGACTGTAATTGTAAGTGGAAGACAGTATGAAACTATACCAGACCACATACTCATTACCTCGCAAAAACAAAGCTAAGGGTGCCTTAAGACCTAAGAGCACAGTACTATGCATTTTGTAGGGTTTATTTCTAGTGGAATATTTTCATAACATGGAATAAATAAATTTCATAAAGGATCTGAACACTGCTTTCACCACTGTCAAATCTTTCACATCTCCCACAGTTTTCACCTAAAGCTGGACAATGAGCTTCACTTTCATACCCAACATTAAGGTGGTCCACCAGGGCCTCGGTCAGACAGGTGGCTGCAGCAATAGCTTCACGTCTACGTTTCTCTGTAGACAACAGAAAAACATAAAGGAGGCCAAAAAGTATTACAACGGCAATGAAAGAAAGCTTTGCTTTTGTCATTAATTAGCATCGTAGCTAGCCGGCGCTAAAGACTTGCGGCAGTCACTGACCCTGCAGATCCTTCCGCTCGTTCTGCTTCGCTTGGTGCTCTTTCAATAAACGTGACAACATCTTCGCTCAATTATCGTCAAGATAATTTCACTAACGCTTTTCATTTAGCTGCCCCACACACGGCTTTTAGACAGAAATTTTAAAGAAATGCTAGCTCTTTGCTAACCCTAGAAACAACAGCTACTGTCACGAGACCAAGCATGAGGGTGGCGTAGGTGGGCGGGGCCACGGGGGCATTTAGCCTGACCCCTCCGTCTGTGTAATTTTCATGGTGTTATTCAGAAACCACAAAAATCTCCATGGACGTTAGACAAAATATTCGACTGCGGGTTAATACATAATTTAAAGGCACGTAAACACTTTGGGATTATTAATCGATTAAGGGCAACTTTGACGTCACATTTATCTGGATGAGAAGCCATTAAAATAAAAGCCCAGGAAAAAAAGGTTACTACAAAATGCAATCGGTCTTTACTAGTATTACCGGTACCACTGTGCTTTACTCCTGGTACTGTTACTACCACTTCCCCACGACAGTCTGGCTTCAGGCCTCCACTGTGGAGTCAGTTCTGGTCCACGCTCCATTCTCAGGTCACCTCCACCAAGTTTGAAGTTATGACTTAGATATCTTGTTTGCGTAAAAGTAGCAATAGTACGACATAAAAATGATTTGCTGCAAGGTAAAAGTTCTGCAGTCCACACCTTATATATAAAAGTACACACACACAAATACCAAACTGCACTCACTGTGCTGAAATCAGAAAATGACGACTGGCTGGTTCCAGAATAATATTACCTGATTATAATGACTGTTATTAATACCTTCAATTGTACTGTTTGAATAATGGTACTATTTGGTAGCATGATTTACAAGAATATGACATTACTTCTTAGTTGAGATTTTCTGTCAGACAAATGTCGTGGAATAGAAAAAAATGTTAGGAAGTAGGAAGGTAGTAGGAAAGTAGGAAATGAAAGAGGAACAAGAGAAACAGGTTTTGCAAGATTTTACTATGCACAGTGTTTGGACAAATCCATGCCTACTTGATTAGACTTCAGTTTATTCTTCTTATTCAACAGTATAACTAAACCACATGCAATCAACAAATTATGAGCGATTTTTTTTCCTCTAATTTTTGTAAAATTGGTGCCATTGTTTCATTTCTCAGAATTACTAGCATAATTTTATTAAGATAAAGATAGTGGTGAAAAACGTCTGTGGTTTAATTCATCATCCAACCTATAAATAACCAAAAACGCGTAAACAAACAGGTGGAAAGGTTTGTGAAATGTATTTTATTATGAAAAGCACCTACCGGAAAAGTTCTTCGTGTTGCTCGTGCTAGCGGAACAAGGTCTGTACAGATCATGATGGCAGTCGGCGGCAACCTGTCAACAGTCTAGGCATACCTGAAACACATTTCTAACCTTTGATCACCTGCTTCTATCAGGTACGATCGCGTATATCTTAATAGGTTTAAGGAAACTTGTCGTCTGTCGTACGATCAAAGCTTCTCGAAGAGCTGATAGCTTGTAGCATTACTAACGCTGCTGGACGCACGGTTAGCTAAAGCCTCGATGTTCGGGACGCTTTCGCACAAAGTTGGTTCAGGTGGGGGAACTTCTCACGATCTGTCTCAAATTCACAAATAGAATTTGAAAGAAAGTCATTAGTGGAACTAATCAACCACACATTGAAACGGTAAACAAATAAAAGATAGACGTTTGAGGGTGCTTGACAACAAAAGTGCAGTTGCTAGCCCTGGTGCTAACCTGACAGATAAGGGTAGTTAAAGCTTTATCTATCCATTTCATTCATGCTGTAGATAATAAAGGCCTCTTCTTCACTACACGACTCTGTCCCTTGCACTTTGTACCTCTCCGTGTAAATTACAAGGATGATCGGTGTCTGTCTGCCTTTAAAAATGTTCTACCTGACGTTGTCAAAGATTAGCAAAGCAGGTTTAGCCAAGTTAATGATGGGATTTTCTGTTATGGAAGGTACTCTGGCTTCTTGAAATAGCTGTCACTAAACCAAGTCCCTGCTGCATTACAGTGTGGGTATGTGTCTGAGAATACTGAAATGTCTCATCGTGTATTGGTATTGATAACATTAAGCAGAATCCGTATTTAAGATGATATGTAAAGATAACAGTGACGCAAGGAAATTGGCTGGTAGTGATTTCCTGTCAGTGGGAGGACCACTAACGTGATAGTGTTTACAGATAGTGCTGTTGCAATATGTGTCAGTATTTAGTGGAATTTTTTTGGATTTAGTTGCCCTTCAAAAATAAATACTAATGATTGTAGTTTTTGCTGAAATTCGTACCACAAAAGAATGTTACTTTATGTCTGAAGAACCTCCGTAGAACTACAGTTTATTTTTATTTATTTATTTATTTATTTATTTATTTTTATCATATTGTGTGTGTGATTATACATTCATCAAAGTTCTGGATATTTCACTCCAACGTGCTGTGATGATATTTTATTCAATGTGCAAATGCATTTCCACTTGCCTCTCTAGTAAACTTGGTGAAACAATCCTGACTCAGTCATACATTGTAATTACAATCTGCCATTCACATGTCACTTTAGATCCGCAAAGAGAAATCCAGTTATTAAATAATGGTTGACTGAAAATTATTCAGCAATAGTATTAGTGTTTGATTTGTCTCTTGTCTGAGCTTTGAGGATTTTGATGTATGATGGTGTTTGTAGTGTTAGTTAGATCAATACATCATTCCTTTAGGTAATCTGAAAATGGAACAGAAATATTTCGCTATTTATGATGTGATTAATAACTAATTAATATGATGTTTTATTATAATATTATTATTATTAGTTCCAATATCCCTACTACTGCTACTACTTATTATTACCTCCGCCAAGGAGGTTATGTTTTTGCAGACGTTTATCTGTTTGTCTGTCTGTGTACAAAATAACTCAAAAAGTTATGAACGGATTTTGATGAAATTTTCAGGATAGCTTGGGAATGATACAAGGACCAATCGATTAGATTTTGGTGAAGATCAAA
>JAQQZY010000023.1:7507028-7520944 GCA_030068375.1 Ostorhinchus rueppellii
AATATGTAGTGCAGTAAAAGTGGAAGTAGGAGGAAAAAATAATACTCCAAAAAAGTACAGATACTGCATTTTAGTACGTAAGTCCAGTACTTGAGTGGTTCTACTTCGTTACTAGACTTCTCTGCATTTAACCCTTTCATACGTGAAGAATGAGAACCTTAGCCAAGATATTTTCCCTGAGTGTTTTTATTCCTTTTTAGGTACGAAAAAAAATCCAATTTGATCAAGTTTTTTTTTTTTTAAAGGAGTTAGAAAAATGCCCACTCAGCCAGACACCATGCATTTAATTTTTCAAGCAAAGAAATATGTATTGAAAACCTAATATCAGAAAGTGATATGGAAAAGTATGCAATAAAAACATTTTTGCTTCTGTTAATCAGATGTTTTTTTTTCTACATTTTAACACTAGCTACAGTAGTATTCACTTCATGGAGATAATATGCAAAAGAAACAAAACATTTTTTGTTTAAAAAAACAACAAAACAATGCAATTGGTTTACACTAAAACATGTCACTGCAGCTCAGGTTTATCAAGAGCCGCAAAGTTACAGTAACGGTTTGAATTGCACTGTATGGGATGGTGCATAAGTGTCTACTATGTTGGCTGATATGGAAATAAAACAACAAAACCCATGAATATATAAGAGAACAGCTTTGAACAGCTGTCCACTGGAATGACCACTATGCATGAAAGGGTTAAGAGTCTTATGTCTCACATGTTCAATGTGTTTCTGCAGGATGCCTCCCCTACAGCCTGGAGGAAGAGTAGAGCAGTCCATCACATTTGTGCCAAACATGGTGGGAACCAAAATGCTGCAGGCCAACCTGTCACTCACAGACATCAGGTCCACCATCAGAGGCTTCCAAATGGTCACCGTCCAAAGAGCTTAGACCATTATTTTAGAACTTATGTAATTATATTTGGGCAACTGATATCAGCTTTGGGTTGAAGCATGTAATTATTGATGTTGTTTTATGTACTGATGTCAGAGCATGGACAGCATGTGGAGTTAAAGTACCCAGATTACTGCTTTTGTCAATGTTTGAAAATGTGAATCGTATTTATTTTAGTATTAATTTGTGTATTTATGTGTCAGAGTCATTGACATGACCTCCTTTGAAATCTTTAAAATGCATAACCAAATGTGTTGCATAAAAGCAACAACAACCATAAGTTACTGTACTTTTTGCTTTGTATAACAAAATAAAGGCACACATTTCATTGGATTTCTGTTATTGCAGTTCTTTTTCTGCCCTGAAGAGGGAGATCTTTCCTCGAAAAAAAAAAAAAAGCTTAGTCAGCATTTCAAAACTCTTTGTTGCCATTTATTGACAAGTTTTTCTTCTGTTTAAGTTAAAAAAATGACAAGAGCCAAAGTATTTTTCCCCCACAATGCAATTAATTTATTTTTTTTTATTAATCTATTTAACTGTCTGTCAAAATAAATCAACAATAAAGCATTATATACAAATCATAGCTAAGCTGACAGGAAGTGTAATCAGCACATGCACAATCATACCATTTCATCTATATTACAAACATGTTATTAGGAAATAACCAAGAACAGAAAAAAAAGAATTAAAGCATGACAACATATACAACCCAGAAGTAAGGATTCAAGCACCAGCCTATGATACAGTATCTTTAAGACTCAAGAGTTCTCATCAAAGCATTTTTTACAAGAGCATATTTTTGGATTTGAAGGGATTTTATGATGCTGAGTTGTACATAGCTCATCATTCTCCTGTAGAATGTAACCAAAAATAAATAGCTCAACCGGACTATTCTCAATAGCCTCTAACTATGAGGAGTAAGTTTACGACATTTAGTCTAGTGAACATACCAATAAAGTAGTTTTAAAATAATAGCAAAGGTGAAATCTATCCCAAGTTACGTCACACCTTTAAGACTGTCTCTAATTTCTTCTTTACAATGGTATTAAAAACGTGTTAAGTCTTACAAGCAGAAGCAGACAGCAGAACAAAAAGTCAAACAATCCAAGCTTTTTTTTCTTTTCTTTTCTTCTTTTTTTTTTTTTATCATGCAGACACTATGTTCATTGAACAGGATGTAAGGTTCTTTTCTATTCAGTGCATCACTCTTTCATGTACAAAAGTGGGACACAAGTAAAAAAAAATGAGATGAACTGGAAAAAACAGGGCTTTAAAAAGGCATTAGCAGTATTAACCATACTTCCCTGCGGTTAGTTATGAAGCTTTGGTCCCTTATTTATTTTTTATTTTTTTTTACTTTGATTTTGGTCCAGCCTTCTTGGCTCCATGTTTTTTGTGTCTTAGATAGATATAACGCAGCAGCCTTGCATCCAAGTCCTCACAGTTTCTTTTTGGCTTTGGGGTGAAATTATCCACTGGGTGCTCTGTCACTCTCTAGGGATCAATGCGCTTGCGTCAAACCTTGAAATTGCAATTGAATCAGTCTCTAGTGGCAACTTCCCCCCACTAGCTGCACCCAGGAGGAGTTCAGGAGCCTCTTGTGAGTAAAGGAAAATGAGATAGATGGCGCCCTCTAGAGGTAGTCAAGCTCCAGTGCATGGCTCAGCGCCTCCAGATCAGCCCGACAGGACACCCTCCAGAACGGCATGTTCTTCTGAAAAAAACACAACAGTGGAATAAAAATGTAATTCAAGATTTGAATAAAAAACACAAACCATATATATTAAAATAATTCTGCATGCTTTTGCAAATGAAATGCAGAAGTAAAATATGGGCTACGACATCAGGGAGGATTGTGTATATGACTATTAATCCACATGGATAACATGATAACCCATCTTTATATCTGTGGGATTATAGAGGGATGATTGATTAGTTGTGGTTCATTATAGTCAGAGTCATAAAAATCAGACTGAGTCATACCTTCTTGGCCACATTCTCCTCCTCAGGTCCATCTCCAATCACCACGTACACTGCTCTCCGACCAAACCTCTGGGAGATCCGCTCAAAACAACTCTCTTTGCCTTTGGGAAGAACAAACACACACCTTTAAACTATATATATTTTTAATTACATTAGCACAGTTGAATTTCTATTGACAGTGTTCTAAGTTAATAGGATTATTTTTGTAGACTTTCCTCACCTGTCTTAGTGGCGCTGTAGATATTTTCAATGGGAAAGGCTGAGCCCAGTCCAAACAGTAAGACTTTGGAGAAAGCAGGAATGAGCTGCGTGGTGGTCACCAGCACGTTCACACAGTTTGGCCTGAAGCGAAATGAAAACCATATCAATATTAAAGTCAGGACACTTGACAAGATTAAAACTGAAGAAAGTTATTTAATTAAAGTAGCAAAACCACACTGAAAATACTCAACTATGGGTAAAAATGATATAATCAAAACTTCACTTGAATTAAGTTTTTTTCTTAAGTGAAGTTATATCTAGATAGGTATTATCAGCAGAATCTACTAAAAGTCACAGCAGTCACTAAAAGCAAACACACACAGTGAAATGTTCCCGTCAGTGTTTTACTATTATATGTGCTGTTGGATTCATTTTATTGCTGTGTTAATATGCACATTGCATTTTACTGCTTAATCTACACCAATGCATCGTATTCTATCAGCTGTTCATAGAATTATGACATTTCTGTTCTGTGACATGCATTTACCTCTAAAAAAAATCACTTTTCATGAGCTCAGAAAAACAGATCTGTTTTCAGCTTTGTAATAATGCATTTTCTAATGAATCTAAAAGGGTTTTTTGCTTAATGGGAAAATGTTCTGAAACGGAAACTGTAACTTAACTAGTATGGGCATTTTCATTACTTTTTGAAATTGAATATTTCAGCCAGATTTAGTTAATCAGATATGACATCACCGTTACCCACCTCCTGTGCCTTCAACCCAAAACAAAACAATAATATTTAAAAGAAAAAACTGACCAAGGTGTGGATGAACCACAAGTAAAAATTAGACTTCACTGAACATATGCAGCCATTAACATTAGTTTTACATTTCTATTATGTAAGAGATAAACCTCCATCCAACTCTGCCCAAAATAAAAATCAGTCAAAAGACGTCAACTCTCCTTATTATTTTGACTAACTGATCAACTGATCACTTCATCAGACTCCTATAATCCTAATACTTTATTAATTATTAATTCAAAGGGGAAATTGTTTTCATACATGTGTATATATATATATATATATATATATATACCAACATATACATATCAAACATTATTAATACACAGCTAGAACAGCAATTAAAGAAGAATAGCAAGAAATCCACATAAATAAGCAAAAATATTGTTGTGTTATTAAAATGATGTGGTTTTACAGTAGAATTAATTAGTCTGATAGCCACAGGCAGTGGTGCATTTGTGTAGTATCAGTCTCTCATTGAACTAAATGGTCACTTTCAGGCTTTAGTTTCTCTGGAGACACTGTTCTCACAGGACATGAAATGTATGAAAAACAGTTAATTGTTTAGTAACTAAAACTGTCAGATCTAGTAAAGTGAAAACTACAATATCTGCCTCTGAGATGATGTGGAGTAAAAGTGAAAAGTTTCATATTTGAACTGATACACAAACTCAGTGTTGGGTGTAGGTTGAATAAAACCCGGGTCTGGTAGTGGACTGACCTGGAGTTGATGAGGGCCAGGGCTTTGAGGGCTTGAGTCAGCCACAGGTCGGTCAGGACTTCCATCTCTCTCCTGAGCTGTAACCACTCCTCTCGTTTGGGACTGCCCAGTAAACCTGCCAATCACAGACAAGGTGGCGGCTGATGGACAGTCTCTTCCAAATGAACAGGAAAGTTCTGAACTTCTCTGGTTTTTAGCGCACAAAGCATCTCATTTACCAAACTGCTATGAAAGAATGATCAGCAGTTTGTAAATGGGAGATTGTCACACAAAACTGCTTCCAACCAAAACCTCAGAGGTGTATTTTTCAAGCAGAAAAAAACAGAGTTAAAACAGTTAAAGCTGTGATCAGGTTTGGCACATGAAAACAACATCTGAATCACTGTTTTAGCTGACAGATAACCCTGATTGCTTTTTTCACCACATCATAACTTATTTTCAAAGAAAGAAAAGAGAAGATTATCCTGTGGGTTCTGTCTGTTTTTCTAAACTTTGTACCTGGAATCAGGAACAGTACACACACCAAGCTGAAGATTGCTTCATTTTTACATGGACTGTAACATAAACACTTCTAGACTTTCTAGTTTTCTTGTGGCTGACTTTAATTGCTGTCTTTATGTGTTTCTTTTGCTTTCATCATCATTATTTTATTCCATTTTCCAGCCTTAATTCCTTCATTTAGTATTAAGGTTTTAATGTTCATGTATTGTTTTTTCATTACTTCAGGATTGTTGTTTTTTTAGGTATATTGTAAATGAGATTTATAGTTCAATATATTCCAAGATGATTAAATAAAGCTTTAATGAGCTGTTTTGTCTGGGTGAAGACAAAGAGGCACTGCATCAATTTTCAGAAATATAAACGTAAGGAATAATGTTGATTCATTTTCTATCACAAACTAATACATATCCTTCATCACATTACACCATTCATGCCTAACACCTTTCCTTCTTTAGTTTTTTTTTTTTTTTTTTTTTTTTTAAAATCCTGGAACAACTGATGTAAACATGTGGTGTTGGAAGTTGTATAACCAACAGATTTTCTTTATTAGCGCCAAAAACCTACATGTAATCCAACGTATATCAGAGAATACAGAGACAGACTTCCTACAGCAGTTTTTAATAAACGACAGTGAAACTCACCCCCCACATTATTTTTGTATGTGTTGTAAATCTCCTTCACTCTGCGGTATCTGAAAGCCAGCTTCCTCATCCAGTCCACTCCTCCATGGACCCCCGACCCCAGGCACAGCGAACCGGCTCCTGCTGGGCTCTGGAAGCCATCAGTCCCAAAGTTGTATGTGCTGCAGGATCACAAAACCAGAATATATGACCAGATATTTATCTTACAGCAGAGAATGTGCATCTTTGCAGAAAACTATAGTTGATGCTTTTCTCTTTATGAATATTCAAATATTTATTTATTAAGTCTTTGTCGCTCCAGGAGTTATTTTACACACTTTAGTATCAAACGGTAGACAGACCAGCACAGCCACAAACCTTTCAGGGAACACAGTAAAACTGAAATTTGCAGACAGCAGCAGTGAATGAAGCTTTGTTAGTAAAAACTAATAAAGTGTATTGATTCCCCATGACAAGGATACATAAAAAACATATCTGAAAGAAAAGAGCCAAAGTAAAGTTAAATAAAAGAAATACTTCAAGAAGTACTGTGTTACAGACTGGCTCCTGCTCAAATCACTCCTTAAAGTATCCTAAAGTGCTTCAACAAATTTATGCAATAAAATGTCTGGACTGTGGGATACAGAGAGAATGATAAAGAGATATTTCAATGAGAAATGAAAGCGCTGGATAATCCTGCGACATATTATATGGTTGTGGAACTTGGGGAAATAAAAGACATGCACATGCTTGCATGCATGAACACATGCAGAACCACACAAACGCGCCCACTCCTTGTCTCATCTCCTTTTTTCCTCCTGTGCATTAAAACCCAGAGGGCAAGTCTGGTTCACGAGACACAGTAGAGCTGTCAGTACAGTGCATAAAACAGGAGAAACTTTACCTCAGGTCCTGGCCGTTGTCGTCTGATGCCACGTCATCAATGTGAACCTGGTCGCATTCCTGGGAAATGAAAAGGAGAGCGGATATATCAAGAGATCCATTTCAGAGAGCAGCTCTGTACGGGCAGATCTGTACTCTTAAAGACGGGGAGCCTCCGGGAGTGATAGCAGCTAAAGGAATAAAAAAGGAGATTAAAATACAGACAAGGAAGGAGGAAATAAGGTGTCAGGGCACAGGACTGCAAGGCGCCGATGATGCAGGACACAGTCAGTGTGGCTGGGCCGTTCTAGCAGAACCACATAGTTAAATACAGTAAAGTCTGCATCCAGCCTTTTGGTTTAAAAAAAAAGAAGCCTCCAAGAAAGGGCCATTGTCTTAGTCAAGCACAGTGGTCTGGGTGTTGTTTCTCTCTATTGGATGTTAATGCAACCAACCAAACCACAGGGACTGAAACCACACTGTAGCTTAAATATTAGGCCACAGCCAAAACACCTTCATCAATCAGGAGTTAAAAAAGAAGCATGAAAACAGCTTTGGATAAGTATGATATGTGGGATGAAAACAAAACAGGGATCAGTGATGATAGCCCCAGAAAAAACACAGCGTAGCAGTTTTCTCTTTCCCAGTATACACATCCAGATACAAATGGACTGTACACGTGTCAACTCCGGACAAGAGCAGAACTCGTAGCTCCTTGTTGTCACACAGTGCACCTGGACAGACAGGCTGTACTATCACGTCAGCCGTAGTGAGACAGAAGGAGACGCTACCTCATCATCCCTCCATCTCTGCAAAACTCAATTCCCAGAGGCTGTGGCCCCCCTCCCACTCAGGTGGCATCAGCCCCTGCAGACCCTACACCAGTGGCCATGCTCCAAGGACCCGTACAGCACTGAAAAAACACAGTGTGTGTGCACACTGATCTGGTAATTAGAGAACTCTAATGTAAGTATAAGAGCAGGAAATCAGCCACTGTAATCACCCAATATGATTTATAATGTGGCAATTCTGACATGGACTAACCCATAAAGACCCAAACAGCCACCATCAACCAAAACCATTGACCAAACTGAAACGTGTAATAACTTCTGATCCATTAATCCTATCAGTTCATGTAAATTATTGGTACAAAATGCAGTTTATCATCTTTTCATGGTCATCAGATATGACCCATTTGGACGTTCAGAGGCTCCATAGTCAATATGAAAACACCGTCATCTTCTACAACATTGATTCACCAGTAAAATCCATGAGTTTAATTAATGACAGTGGATGGAGACACTGGGTTTATGTTCAGTTAATGATATATTTTACTGCAAAAGTGACTTTACTCTATTTTCTGATATAATCACCCTCAACTTTAACCCTTTCATGCACAGTGGTCACTACAGTGGACAGTTATTCAACGCTGATAGTTCCATATCGGCCAACACAGTGGACGCTTATACATCACCCCATACACTGCAATTCATACCATTACTGTAACTTTTCTGTTCTTCACAAACCTAATCTGCAGTAACATATTTTAGCGTAAATCAATTGTTAACATTATTACGCTACAATTAACAGTTTGTTTTGGTGTTTTTTTAAACAAAAAATGTGTTTTGTTTGATCATTTTCTCCACAAAGTGAGTAAAACTAGTATTAGAATATGTTAAAATGTGAGAAAACATCAGATTTGCAGCTTTAAAAATGCTTTTATTTCAGTATTTTCATATCACTTTGGGCTTTTAGGTTTTAAATACATCTTTCTTTGCTTCAGAAATTGAATGCATGGAGTAGCTGAGCGGACGTTTTTGTAACAACATGAAAAAAAACTCGATCACATTGTGTTTTTCATGCCTAAGGAGGAATAAAAGTCTTGATGAAGGTTTTCATAACTCATGCATGAAAGGGTTAATATGAGCTTTAATGAACATCTACATGATCAGTAAATTAAACATAGGAAAATGCATGATTTTTACTAAAAAAAAAACAAAAAAAAAACGCAGAATGCAGGGGATAATATAGTAAATGGTGATAAATGACTTAAGAAAGGCTTTTGTAATTGCCACAAAAGTAGCACTGTGTCTTTATGGGTTAATCAGAAGGTCATTATAAGTTTATGATCTTTTGTTGGTATTACGGTCATGGCAGCAGTGATAATACTCATAACCGCTGATGTTGGTACTGACATGATAATTGTACCTCAGGACTTAACAGGAGTTGTCAGCTCGCCGCGGTTTATGCCGCTTTGGAGATTTACTGAGCCCTGACAACAAAAGAGGGGATAAAAACTGGGTTTGCAAATGGCTTCGCTGGCTCCTTTCCCTCCTCTTGACTGTTCCTATTCCTGTTTGACTAATTTTCCCCTCAGATACTCAGCCACACACCTATAATTACAACACAAAGTATGCTTGTTCTCTCTCTGCATCCCCCTCTAATCTTTTTCTTTGTCAGAACAAGGCCGGAGAATGTGGGATAAAAAACATATGCGCTGCTCTGTCACTAGCAGGTAGTAAAACAACATTTTATGAACCACTTGGACTTCTTTTCTTCTTTTTGAAACTCATCACTTCTAGGGGTTGCATCATGGATATTTAAGCAACTGGATAAGGTTGAGAGTACTAATTCCAACAGTTGCCGCATTTTTTAATATCCCTGGAGGACAAATTGCTTGGAAAATGTTTCGGTAAGAATTAACCCAGGAGAGATGTTGAGTGAGAGGATTTCTCCAACAGCTGCCACTGTACTTTATATCAATTAAGACAACAGCGTCAAAATGTCAAACCTCTAACCGCTAGGCTGTCGGGAAGGTTTTCTTGGTCAACAGTATGCCAACTTACACCACTGGATATGTTTTTTTCTGCAGATTTTCTCAGCTTATTGGAAAAAAAATCTTTAGTATGGAACCAAAAAAATAAAGGCAAAAAACAAAACCTGAAATCAAGTGAGTTTTGAGGGAAAAAAAATATCTGCATTTCACTTAAAATGATGCCTCCTTATGTTGAGTCTCACCTCCAGGTCATTGAAGAAAAGCTTTGAGTCAGCCAGATTGAAGATCATCTCCTCCATCCACAAACCCAGAGACACTGCCCTGGAAGAGTCCTGATGAAGGCAAGAAGAGGCAAAACAGATCAGCTGCTAACATTAACAAGCATTTAAAGAAATTGTAAAGGCATTTGTTCACGCTGTTAAGAGGCTGTGACAGAATATCCTTCACAACAAATAATAAAATTAAAATAGACACCCATTTGTTTTAACCCAAACAGCCACTGTCAAACAAAACCATCTACTGATCTAAACTGTTTAATACCTGTTGACCCACTAATTTTATCAGTACATGTAAAGAATTCATATAAAATACAGTTTTTCATCTTTTCATGGTCATCTGATATGACCCATTTGGACATCCAGAGGTTCTGTAGTGAACTTGGAAACACCGTCATCTTCAACAGCACAGGTGTCAAACATGCGGCCCCGGGGCCAAAACCAGCCCGCCAAAGGGTCCAATCTGGCCCATGGGATGAATTTGTGAAACGCAAACGTGACACTGAAGATATGAACAATCAAGGATGATAAAAGTAATTTTTGGTCAGTTCAATCAAAAGTGGGTCAGACCAGTAAAATACAATCATAATAACCTATGAATAATGAAAACCGCACATTTTTCTCTTTGATTTAGTGTGAAAAAAAAAAGTAAAATGACACAAAAATGGTTACATTTACAGACTAGCCTTTTATAAAAAATATGAATAACTTAAAAAAAATATAACAACTTGAAATATCTTAATAGAAGTATGCAGAATTGTATCAATATTCTGTCAATAAATGTTGTGTGTGTTTGTAGATCCACTGTGATCTGTAAGATGTAATGCACATTAAATGATAAACTAAGGTGTAATATTGTTAAAATTGCACTTATTTTAATTAAGAATTTTCAAGTTGTTCATATTTGTTCATATTGTGTTCAAGTACCGTTCGAAGCTGTAAACATTTTCATTACGGAATTTTGCTTTTTTTTTCACTCAAAATCATCGAAAAAACTTATTCATAAGGTTTTATCTTATTAATTAGATTATTTTTACTGGTCTGGCCCAGTTTAGCTCATGTATGTGGCCTCTGAACTAACATGAGTTTGACATCCCAGTTCTACATCATTAATTCACCAAAAAAAAAAAAAACATGGAGTTTGATCACTGATACTGGATGGACACATGGTTTATGTTCAGTAAATGATATATTTTACTGATAAATTAACTTTTTCTTCAGTTTTCTCTGTTTGTGATACGATAAACTTCAACTTCTACATGATCAGTAAATTAAATATAGGAAAAAAATACATTTTTGCTGAAAAAAAAAGCAAAACAAAGATGATAATATTACAATAAATGGTAAAAACTCACTTAAAAACAGCTAAATATAGAGAAAAATCATTTGGGAACTGTCAAAACACTAGCACTGGGTCTTTATAGGTTAATATATACAGCAATCACTATTCTGGAATTAAGATAAGTGATTTCCTCAACACATTTTAGATGCCATTAATCATCCTATAGGTGTCTTGCTCAGTGCTGTACTGTATGTAAACTGTGAAAACAAATTTCCCCTCAGGGTCATACCAACACATATCTATCTATCATCAACCAAAGTCACACACATTTCAGCACATTAAATAAGAAGTCTGTAAATAATTATTGGTTGGGGCCAGATAATAAAAACAAGACCAATTGCTGCTGACATAAGGAGCTAAACTCCTGATAAGTACTTAATAAATATGAAAATGTTGAGCCAAGGCTGAGACTGACTGATTGATTGGGTGGAGAGCTTTAAATCCGATGATTAAACCTTATTATTCCTGTCAGTAATATAGCCTTGTCAGTCCAGCCGCCTCCGTGTCTCCCTTAAACGGCTTTCCTTTATTTCCTCTGCAAACTCATCAACTGGATTGACATAAACAGGTTTCAGGAAGAGGCAGGTGTGCATATTTATCTGTCAATCAAACACACCGCTGATTCTTATCTTATGTGATTCTAATTGAAACTTCTTTTAAAAATTTGTTTGGTTACATTTCCTCCTGATGCCCGTCTCCTAGTCTGTCTAGTCCATTTAATTCACCAACTACTTATTTTTTGTTTCTTAGTGTCAAATAAAAAAAGAAAAATTGTAAAAATCTGCTTTAACAAATCACATAACAAGCAAATCCCGCGTATTCTTTAGGATTTTACTTTCCATATTGTCAAGGGAACTACTGGTTTTGATTGATTTACCACAAAAATAGAATTCAGATGTTTTTTCCCCTGTACAAATACCTTGGTGTTGCATTACCTTAATTTGATTTTTGTTTCTTAATAGGCAAATTACCATCTGTAGAAACACATAAATCATACTGCGCAGCAGGCTGACAAACAGCGTGGGCACATTGTTGTTGAAGACTACAAAGGCAGGTGTGTGTACATGTCTGTGTGGAGCATTGTTTTGATGGCAGCGTCGTCTCGTCCTTGGCAGCGACACTGGTTCATGAGAGCGGTGTCAGCCAAAGGTGAATGTGAGATTAGTGCGTATGAAATGACAAGCTGAGCTGTCTCCTGCTTCAAAATGGCAGAAATGTGCTTTTGATGACACGAGCGGGGCAAATGATGACTGTTATAACCTCCCTCCAGAAAAAAAAATGGCTGTAAAGAGAAAGAGGGAAGTGAAGATGAAGGGTTGGAAAAAGTTCAGCAGGAGGAGGAACATGACAAGGGTGGGGGATTGAGAAACACCGGCCAGAAAGGGAAGGGATGAATGGAGAGAATGAGGAGGGAGGGGTTAAAGGCTTAACAGAGGGTTATTCTGCTTGTCTAATAATTGAAGTAATTATCTATAATCACCTTCCTCGAAAGGCAAGGGCTGTCCATATACAGAGGCACCAAACACAAATAAAAGCCTTTTACCTGATAACCCCACGCTAGACTCCGAGTGGAAAACAAAGGAAACAAAGCACCCAAAGAATCCTGTTCCCACCGGAGATTTCTGATATAAAAGACAGAGCAAAGGAAGAAAACTCAAGCACCAGAGGAACGTGCAGGTCGCTGCATGATAGATGAGATAATGGAAGATAGGTTACAAGGAAGGGGAAATCAGCTTCTCATGTGGATCTCTGTTCACTTGTGGCTGAAAACAACTGTCTTTCAACGCACCATTAGTCTTTTCAGCAAGCCGGACTTTGACCCCCTTTTAAAGTAGAGGTCCAAACATTTGTTTATGGTAAGAGTTTAATAGTCTGAGTCTAATGGGAAGAAGCCCGGCCTGTTAAAACTAGACCGAAACAGATAGAGTGGTTGATAAATTCATGCCAGGAGACTGATGAGTAAGCTGCAGATTTTGTAAGGGGAGGGGGAAAAAGAAAGAAAACATTGCTAGCTTGTAAGATGTCTTGACGCTTTGGACTGTTAATCTGTTTTTCCGCTGTCATTCATCTAATTCCTCTGCTGCATGTCTGAGTTTTGATGTCAGAGTCTGTCCAACTGAGCTCCCCTGATTCCAGCAGCGGGGTGTTTGGATGGTGGGAGGAATCAGGAATTTTTGGCACATGAGTCACATTTCAACACATGCACTCTTCCCCTACCATTTTTCCTCTTTTTTTTTCAACCCCCCCTCCCTCCCTTTCTTTGCACTATCCGTGGTAGAAAAGAAAGAAAAAGAAACAACTGGGAGCGAGCATGGCCTGCCTACTGGGGAGCTGAACCGATCAGAAAAACGCTGCTCTCATCCCGAACTCCCATCAGCCTTGTGTCAACCCACAGGGGGATCGTGGGAATTTAAAACACAGATCCACGGCCAAATACGAGAAATGCACCGCCGTCAGCTGCCTGTCTGTTATGTAAAGGTCCCGCTGGCTGTCAATCACGCTGCGGGACACTGGGGTAGCTAAACAACCTCAGTGCATTATGAAAAGAAACAAGAGGGCAGAAGGACAAAAACAGCCAGCGTGTGAAAATGCTCATGGGTAAGAGGTCTTGGACTTGGCTCATGCAGACAAACCTTTGACTGTTAGTCAAATAAGCATTTTAACGCTCACACAAGGGTGATTTGACTAAAGCAGCATTGGTCTGTTTGCTGTTGTAACAATGCCTACCTACAGTCTAACAATCTCTTGCCATGTCATGTGTAATAATAACAGCGCACATCTGAGTAAATGACACACTTACTGGAAACTGTTAACAGAATGACCCACAGCGGGATAAATAAATAAATAAATCTATCTATCTATCTATCTATCTATCTATCTATCTATCTATCTATCTATCTATCTATCTATCTATCT
>JAQQZY010000023.1:7521996-7532106 GCA_030068375.1 Ostorhinchus rueppellii
CATAAACACTTGTATGTGGACTTGTATTTCCTTGTACTGCTGCTTCACACAAACAAGTTGTGCCTTAATATTAAAAACAGAGAGATACTGAAACTTGTTACTGCTTTCTTTTAGCATATACAGTACTTGAAATTTGACTTTTACTTTCAGTACTTGAGTAGTAATTTTTTACATACTTCTACTTGCAATACTTAAGTAAATCTACTCCACTCCTCTATTCCAGTACTTTATACATCTCTGCTTTATAGTTAAACAGATCCACTGCAAAAATCTAAATAAAAACATAGACCCTTGACACCTGAATTTATTTCCAGTTATGAAAAAAAAAAAAAAATCACTTGTGTTTTTGCTTTCAAGTAGATGCTATATTAAGTCATTTGGCGTGGAAGCAGTTTGATGTGAATTAGCGACAATGGGGATGAGCTTATATATTCTTTGGTCTGTGTTTGTGCTTGAAATCCTCCCAGAATCCAACTTTCTGGCAGGATCAGGAAAATCCTGAACTTTAGGAATATAGCTATAATAGATCCAACCAAAATGGCACAAACCAACATTTTTTTTACATGAGCAAAACCAAGACAAGCTAATACGATGCAATCTGATTTCAGAATGCTTTGAACAATTAACTTACAAGATCTGATCCCATCTGTTACCTGAAATTTGATTATTTACTGACAATGTATCAGAGGAAATTGTTAAAATACTACACAGAAAAAGTGCCTGTGACCTGTCTGTATTTTCCTTTTGACCAGGAACAAACCAACATAAATAAGGAACATTCATTCATTCATTTATTTTCTATACCTGCTTTATCCTCACTAGGGTCACGGGGAAAATAATGCCTTGGCGGAGGCTACGCTATACGAGTGCTTCTCTAATTTTTGTTTGCTTTTGTATGGACTGTTGCATGTTCTCTTTGATACATTTACTTGACATGTAACTGTATCCTGTTTTTGTTTTTGTTACTTACTGCAAACTAAAGATAACTTACTGGTAGCTGATTCATAGTGTGGTGTGTAGGTTTAAAGAAACACTGCATTAAATAAAATGAATAAATAAGGATCTGGCATGTTTAGTTAGTGATTCAACCTGGAACTGAGGCTTTATTTCATTCAGACAGTGGTTTAACTGGACTTGAACTCCAGCTGCCTTTTCTCAGGAAATATTAAGATGGTAAATCTGTTGTGAAATAATGTTACAGCAACTTAATATGACCGTGAAGTTCACATCAGATGATAAGCTAGCTCACTGAAAATCAGCAGTCTGTTAGCAGGAACCCACTAGTTGTGTTGTGTAAAATGTGATGTGCAACTTTTCCTCACATTACACATGATAGTGAGTAACACCATTATTCTATTCCTTTTGTAAGTAGGAGTGAAGTCAACTGGCCAGATTTCCTCCAGTTTTCCTAATCAATATCATATTAACTCTGTGTGTTACCCCACTTCAAATGAAAAAAAAAAAATAAAATTAAATATGGGTATTTTCCCCCCATTTTTGTCATTGTAATCATATGCCAGAATTGGGGTTTATAACAATCCATGCTTGGGTTTTACTGGGTTACTGAAATAACCCAAATTAAGCTTTTTAACCCAACAGAGTCTGTGATTAGCTACAGAATCAGCACTAGATGTGAATATTCATTAACCCTTTCATGCATGATGTTCACATAAGTGGACACATAGTTTAATATCAGTTTCCAAAGGGTTATAAAGGCAATATTCTCCAAAGTACATCAGGGCAGAGTCTATAGACCACAGGTGTTTAACACGTGGCCCATGGGATGAATTTGTGAAATGCAAATACTACACTCAGAATATTATCCATCAAGGACATTAACATCATTTTAGTTTCATATTCAGCCAAATTCAATCTCAGACCAGTAAAATACCATCATGATAAACTATAAATAATGACAACTCAGTCAGTCTTCTCTTTGTTTTACTGTCACAAAAGCAAAATTACATGAAAATGTTTATATTTGTACACTATTCTTTCACAAGAAAGTGAATAACCTCAACAAATATGAACAACCTGAAATGTCTTAAGAGATTTAGGTGTAATTGGACCAATATCCTGCCTGTTTCTAAATGTTTTGTG
Source organism: Ostorhinchus rueppellii (assembly GCA_030068375.1). NCBI lineage: Eukaryota > Metazoa > Chordata > Actinopteri > Kurtiformes > Apogonidae > Ostorhinchus > Ostorhinchus rueppellii. The sequence continues at coordinate 7,524,097 of JAQQZY010000023.1, forward strand.
TATTTGTAATATTTGTGATCTGTAAGTTGTCATGCCCATTTGTAAATGATAAACTGAGACAGAATACTGTTAAAATTGCAATTTCAGTTTTTTCTAAGTTCTTTATGTTATTTACATTTTTTTAAAGGACAGATTGTAAATGTAAAGTTTTTCATAATGTAATTTCACTTTTTTCACTCAAAAGCGCAGAGAATGTACAGCGTTGACATTATTTATATATTATTATTTTACTGGTCCGGCCCACCACCACCACAGATCATATTGGGAAGATGTGGCCCTTGAACTAAAATGAGTTTGACACCTCTGCTATAGACCCTAAGCAATACAATGAAGAAAAGTATCAACTTAGTTTTAGAATTGTGACTGCTGTGTGATCTCATAAAGTTAACCTCCTAAGACCTAGCTATGTTTGGGGCTTTATTTAAAAAAAATATAAACAAACAAAAAAACTGTCCACCACAAAGGACATTGCATTGAAAAAAAAAAAATCTGAAAAAAATGGTTGCATCATGATTTTTCCAATATAGGCAATTATTTAATTAAAAAAAAAAAACCAAACTTGTACTTCCCTGGGTCTAAAGGGATTAAATATATTCTTAATAAAACCATACTTACAAAAAAATGTAAATGCATTTCAACTTTAGCCTAATTTTGAGTGAGAAAAAAAAAAATCTTGGTGCTATTTTTTCATAATTTGTGCATGAAAGGGTTAACATGCGTTATGTATGATTGAGTAGAATGAATTAAAACAAAATGGACAAAAATCCCCACTTGTCCACCTTTTATCAAACTGTATGTTCAGGTCATCACTTGTTACCTGTATGTGACTCTGGGCTGTGATTGGGCAACATGATGGGGTGCTCCGAGTGCTGGTAGGCCACCGGAGCCGTGATGGCAGTAGGACTGATGTTGCTGCTGGTTAGGTAGGGGCTGTTGTAGTGTGAGTTATAATACGGTGAGTACTGACCCTGACTGTAGCTGGAGTATGCCGAAAAGTCCTGCAAACACAGAGGACAACAACTGAGGTTACCACTTCAACATCTCTGTTACACTAAGACAGAGGAGCATCAGAACGATCGCTGTCTAATCCATCGACTCATTACTCACCTGCTGGGTGGGGTTAAATGGGGTTGAGCTGGAGATTGCATGAGTGCCTTGAAAAATTCCAGATGAGATACCACCACCTGAGGAATGATGTCAAGACACAAAGGTCAGCTTTCAGTACCGATTCATCACACGGGATGGCATGAATTAATGACACATTGGACTGCATTCGTGCTTGTATTCGCAAATCAATGTCAGATATAATTTCACATTATCATACTTAATCTGCGAAACTGTGTGGAGGATATAATGAGCTATAAACCAGCGACTCCTTCCTCTATGACAGTTCAACGCTGCAGGAGCTGAGAGTGTGATTTATGTTTGACATAACAATACAGGTGGGAAAGTCTGCTGCTGCTTCTCTGGGAATCGTTTCGGTCTAATCAAGCCAAGGAATGTCTTCCTTCGAGCAATTCCTCCCCACAGTGACGCTGTCTTGCCCTGCATCTTTTGCATCGAGCTTCTGTCAATACAGTTTGTTTTGTCTAATTGAAATGAATTCTCCTGTAATTGTATCTCCTCCACCTATAGGGCACTGGACAGCATTTCTTAGTTTCCATGCTTTCTGTTTGTTATGTGTTAGCTAATATCTTTGAAAGATGGAACGTGTTTGTGTGAGAAAATCTGCTGAAACACCGGGCATAGAGCCAAGGAGGAATTGATGAACTTTAGAAACCAGCTGGGCAAAGAGGTGCATTGTTTGCAGGTTCTCGTAAAACTTCTGCTCTGGGGATGTAGCATCTCAGCTTTAGATCATTAAATGCTGTGAACTTATCAGTACAGAACAGGAATGAATTGTAACTGTAATAGTGTTCCTTTTTTGTACTTTGTTCAGCTTCCTCTCATATCCATATGCTTACTGTGGGCCATTGTGATTTTCTATATTGTGATTTTCCTCTTGACACTTGATTCTGTGGTCTGTTTTTGTACATGAATTACATGGTTGTCGATCCTAAAACATAGAGATGTGTTGTGGTAACTACTGAAGAGTTACCATCATTTTTATGAGGTTTTAATTTGTAATTTGGTGACTTTATTTATTTATTTTTTTCCAAATATCTATGATTTAATTTAATTCTTAGTTTAGTTTTTATCCAGTTGTAGGGTTGGCTTGAGTTTTTACAAATATTACTGTGTAAAAGACTGCACAGCATTAAATGTGCTTTGCAAATGCAATTTGTAAGTCAATTATAGGTCCCAAAACCATTTTCTCCTTGTGCATAAATGGCTATTAATACTGGTTGACCCACAAGCAACACATACAATGAAAACAAAGCCGACTGTACAGGCAGTTGTAATTGTTGTATGTTGTAGTTCCTGTTGCACAGTCTTTGGTAATATAATATCTCTGGCCATAAGTGTTTTTTTTTTTTCACTGGATACCTTTAAAAAAAAAACAAAAAAAACAAAAAACAAAAACTTTTTGGTTTATTCCTCTTTCACATCAGTGCAGACAGTTAGAAAGTTTTATCAATGTACGAATTATTTAGTCTCTTGGAACAATTTGGCATGTAATATTGGGTTTCACAATTAAAATTAGAGGTTCATTAACTAGGACTTACTGCAATACCTGAAGAATCACCACATTATTGCCAAAGTGTAGTTGGTTTAGTTGATGACCACATGAAGACACATCACAGAGGTGGATAATGTAGATGTAGGACCTACTTGAACTATTGTTACAGACCATAATTAATATTAAGTTTTTCAACTGGAGATACTGACTTTAACTGAACTATAAATTGCTCAGTAGCTCAAAAATGATTATTGTTTAAATGTTTTTATGGTTATTTTCATGTCTTCATTATTGAGTGATGATTTTGAGTTTGAGTGATTCAGACTCAGATTTATCTGAGGTATTTATCAGGGTGACTGAGATGTTCAGCTGTTCAACAGTTTTCAGTTTGTAATGAAGTGAGAAATATACCTGAGAGACTTTCAGGAGCAGAGTGACACTAGGCTATTCCTCTGCTATCTGAACTCCAAGCCTAAGCTGTCATTAAAGAATGTAAATTGACCTTTATTTCCAGTTACCTCTCTTCGTATGATTCTAGTTCTGTTTCTATGGGGACTGTCCTGAACAGATACATAAACACACAAAGTGCAAGCCTTGTGCAATTAGTCAAACACATGGAGTATATTTTATATCTCATTTCAGGTTAAAAAAATAAATGGGATGATACATCCCATTACTGTTATATTAGGATGGTTCCTTTTATACAGGCGACTGTATGCACTGTAATTAGAGGATGTGTATTCAAATAGAGGACAGTTTGTTTAGTTCATACTCATTCAGTGGATCTGTTTATTGACTGGGTGGCTTTTACTTTTACTTAAGATACGGTTATTCAATAATACACTAATCAGGCAACGGCCTGAAAGTTGACTTAGTATCATTTCATGAAATAGACCTGAGGCTGTTTGTTTTGACTATTAGCTATGTGACAAATTACCTGTATGAAAAAATATTTATAGAGATGTACTCGCCTCTAACATGGCCTGAAGGCTTCTGAAATTATTGTTAAAGAATAATTTCCTGGAGTCTCCCTTCTGTTGTTTAATCAGAAGTCCACTTCTCTCTCCCAAATTCCATTTCCTCTTTTTTATTCAACAGTGCATGATGAACGGGAGAATAATGACTCAATGGAATAACCACAATGAAACCTCCCTGAACAACTCAACAAACTTCAAAGAAACTACAGGGGAAAACATACAGGAGGTCTGTTGAGTAAACACACAAAGGCTCCCGTCGTCCTCATTTGGCTTCAGTTGAACGTACACTTTTACATGTTGCAGTGGCTTCTTGTGGTGTGTATTGTGTACAGTATAATGGATGACATGGAAACTTTTTGAAAATCTACAAACATTTGGACGTTGTGGCAGATTTAATGCCGTTTGAAGTTTGCAGTTAATGATTTATGCATAAAAATATTCAAACAAATATGTATTTTGTTTGGGAACAGTGTCCTTCAAACTCAGCGAGAGTACACACTCTGGAAAACTATTTGTTGGTTCAGCTGAGGGGTTTACATTTTCTGTAAGGGTCTGATCAAAAGTGTGTTTACATAAAATTTTGCATTACAGCAAAATGTTTGACACCTCTTATATACTCTCTTAGATACTGTATGTCTTCATTGTTTTTCAGCACTTCCATGAATCAGCAGTTCTGAGTAATGAAGATATTGTTGCAGTAGGTTAGATTACACTTTGAAGAAGTCAGTGTTTGTGCTCATTACAATTTCACTATGTTTATAAGGATTTTTTTTACTGGTCTAATATGAGTTATTTATCAACAGTCAGTGTTTCACCTACAGTAAGCGATAGTCAGCCCCAGTATGGAGAGGTAGAACAAACGCAGTAAGCACCACCTCTGAAAAAACTAATATTGGCTGAAGTGTGCACAATATAACTCCCGTCTTTAAATGCAACCAATAACTTTACTCGTGTCTAATCTGAATCAGTACAGATTAGTGACCTATGTTCATGCTGCATGTTTCTGGGTTTAGACTGTATCTAACCAGTGGACAGAGGAACCTGGACATCACCCATTAGTGTCTGAGCTGCCATTTTCAAGCCAGTAGTTTGGGATTTGGATAATGGTATGTTGACATTTTAGAGTCAAAAATGACCATATTTGGATAAAGGGGGTGGGGCTGTGGAAGTGTCAGAGGTGAGCTAATGCTAAGCATAAAACAGTAAACTTTGTCAAGCATTCTGTGATAAAATAATTGTACAGTCTTGTTAGTGGGAACTGTTTAAAAATGCTTTTATTAAATAAACCAATATTCCTAAATCCAACTCAGGAGGTGAGTGAATTATCATCAGACATCAGCGCTCGTATTTGATCTGAGATCTGATTAATGGAGCAACAGTTTATATATGGACCACCAGACCCCTAATTAGATCCAAATGGAATGGATAAAAAAAAGAATGGCTCCTGGTGTTCAATGTAAGTCTTAGGGAGATAAGTGCAACTTTTACAAACTTCCTCATCAGCTTCATTTTGGAAATTAGCATTTTGCAGATTGTTCTAGGACTTATTCTTGGTTGTTTGTCAGCTATTTGTGCCAGCTACATAATTTCCTCAGCATGTATTGAGCTATGTAACTGATGCAGTATGAACTTTGTGAGAGACTGAAGGGTTTTGGGGTTCGAGGAGACAAAATGTTCCTATGTTACCTTTTGGTTTGTGATAATCAATGGTAGAGCAGACCACATACATGTATGGCGCTAATGATTACAAAGTTACATCAGTGTTAATACCACCTGTAGCTCATGCAGTCTTTCCCACACATTGATGAAAAACACATATCTATCTCACTTTTAACCTTGGTGATGATTGTTATTTCAGGAAAAAACAGCTGGTTTGGCAATATCATTACACCAATCACATCATACTTGTGGAACTATTTCAAAGTTGTGGTTCTCACAGTTGCCTTGTTGTCCAACAGGCCTGGTCTTAGCTTTGAAACAAGCCCTAACAGTCTTAGTCTCATCTCAGTCTTGATACTGTGGTGGTTACCTGATCTCAGTTTGGGTGGTTTGGACTACAACACTAACCTGTTGACACAAAACCAATGCTTAGGTTCTTTGTCTGCACTCCTGTCTGCATCTCCACCATCTAGTACCATCTATTCTAGGTAATAAACTCTGAACTGGCCCTTTTACAAAAACTAATAACCTTAACTTGTTGTTGGTGTGGAGCTTAAAAAACATACTTCTTTGACTAGAATTCATTTTATGAGAAATACCCACTAACTTTACTGTTTTAAAATGGAAGATGTACTGTTGGAAGAACATATGGAGTCCAAAGTCATGTAGACACTGCCTCTACAGCACATTGTTTCATGCATCTGCCTCTTTTATATAGTGGAAACAATGTCAGTTCCCTTTTTGCAACATTAAACCTACTCAACCCTCTGTAAAATGCACCTTAACCTCTCCCCTCTCGCACACAAGGTCAATTTCATGCTGCTTTCAGAGCCATAAAGTCGCACTGAGCAAGTCATGCTTTGGGCGCCGGACGACTGAGGAATGTGTTCAGCAGAGAGACAGAGACACACACACACACCCACACACACACACACACACACATAGATATACACACACCCTTATGCACAAACAGTAATACGTGGGCAAAAAGCGACACATGCTCCTGACATTCAAACGCTTGCATTTTTACTGAGACCTTCTGCTCGTCTTTTTTTTTCTCTACCATTCTTTTGTTTTCTCCCTTCTGTCTTCTCTATTTTTCATCCTCTCCGACTGTATGTTTTTTCACTCTCACTTTTTTGAGACGCAAACTCATGCATGCTGTGTTGTTGGTCTGAATGGAGAAAGGGGGTCTGACCCCAAGAAAAGAGGAGGGGTGGGGAGACTTTTGACGCCAGGAGTCCAGACCGCAGCTAATGGAGAACAGGTGTGGTAAAGAGAAGGCGGACGGCAATGAAGAGGAGAAAGGATGGATGGATGCTCCTCAATTTTATAGATGTTAAGAAATCAAATATATTGAAGAGTACATGTCCATATATTGAATTCATACAGTGTTATGGACTAACCATGTGTGTGTGAGTAGCTGTAGAGACTCTGACTGGGAGGAGTGCTGCTGAAGTTTGAGTAACCAAGGAGTCCCGTCTGTCCCGGAGAGTGGCTCAGGCCGTCCTCTGTTTTAATATCTAGAAGAACCAAAAGAAGGTCGATGTCAATATACTGATCTGAACCGATACAATGCACACTGGCAAGGTAAGTTTATCTGTATTGCGCAATTCATACACAAGGAAATTCACAGTGCTTTACAAAAATGAAAAAGAGACAGGTGAACAACACACAATTACAGTTAAAACTTAATCAGTTAAACATAAATAATAATCAATTAAAATAGAGTAAAAGAGAAGAGTGCAGATAGAACAGGGGCATGGCTCAAGTGGTAGAGTGGCTTCTCCAATAACCAAAGGTTCAAATGCCACTCTACCCTTGTCAGTTGTGTCCTTAGGCAAAACACTTCACCCTCTTTGCCTCCAGTGTCACTCACACTGGTGTATGAATGTTCGGTGGTGGTCGAAGGGCACCAGGGCAGCAGTGGCTACAAATCGTAGTTTACCACCACCAGAGGGAGAATGTGAGAGTGAATGAATAACGGATCAAAAATGTAAAGCGCTTTGGGTGACTTGAAAAGCGCTATAAAAACCTAATCCATCATTATTAGAACACTTTCAGTTGTTGTGTACACAGCTGAACAGAGCTGTTTTCATCCTGGACTGTAAAGACAAGTACAGTTAGTTTCTGTTACATTCTGTTTCAGTCTTAAAGCTGTTTCTCACATATCATTAGCCTCAAAGCATAATTACCTCAGTCATACGCTACATGGACAATAATATTGGGACACATTGAATTCAGGTGTTTCTTTTCTAACAGGGGTCTGGGATACAAAATAATAATGACAAATGACACGATATTGTTTTATATTGTGATAAGTATCATATTGGTTATTGATGATTATTTCTTAAATCAGAACGCACATCATCATCATCTTACCAGCTGTAGCCGATATTTTTATTTATACACATGATAATTCTTTGAAGTTTTCTGAGAGATTTTTATTCCTAAGTGAGATGTGAAGAAAGTAGATGGGTCGTTGTGGTCAAAAATTATCATTTACACTCAGAGCATTGAAAATGTTTTAGAAATTGAGTGTTTTTACGTAAGAACATTTAAAATCATAGTCATGGATGAAAAACGAAAACAAAATCAATGTCAAGATAAATTAAGTCAAAACCATCTCTGAGGCATTTTGGAAGCATTCATTCATTCATTCATTCATTTTCTATAACCGCTTTATCCTCACTTGGGTCACGGGGGTCGCATGGAGCCTATCCCAGCTACTTAAGGGCGAAGGCGGGGTACACC